>VSMD01088955.1:0-27806 GCA_008750895.1 Mirza zaza
CGCGTCCAGGCCGTGGTGTGCCGAATGCAGCAGCACGTCCGGCCGGCGGACCGAGTGGTAGTCCCTCCGCGGGTCCAGGCCCGAGAGCTGAGGCAAGGCGGCCCGAGGCTGGGGCAGGAGAGAGCCGGCTTCCGAACCCACTTCTTGCCGCTGCCGTTGTCCCCAGGGGTGCTGCTGGGGCTGGTGCAGAGGGTTCAGGGAGTAGGGGTCGTTGACGTGGGAGTAGGGGTCCTGGCTCTGGTGGTAGGGCAGCGGCTGGTAAGGGGGCGGGAAGTAGGGCGGTTGGAAGTCCGACGACGGAGTGTGGGACAGCGGCGGAGCGCTCGAGTAAGGTCCTTGGGACACCGAGCCCAGCTGGGAGAGCCGCGAGCTGTGGCTCGGGACGCCATCGTGCCGGTCCTGGGAGCGGAGAGAGAAAGAGCCAGAGAGAGGGAGAGAGAGAGCCAGAGAGAGAGTGACAGAGAGGAAGAAGAAGAAGAAGAAAAAAAAATACAAGCGACAAATGGAGAAGCCCGGCTTCCGTACGCTCTTCCCGGGACAGGGGAGGCAAGAGTCTCAAACTTAGACCCCTAAGTTGACTCAGAGGGCCACATGATTGCAGCAATTCCATACGCGAGGTTTTGGGGAGAAATTGGGGGAACGGATCACCCACTTAACTAACATTTGAGCCGCCTTTTGGAAGTGGAAAGCAGGCGAAAGGGGCGAGAGCAAAGGAACTGTGTGTATGGAGGGAGATTCTAAACGCCTTAATTAAAAATGTAAGAGCCTTACATATGGTGTTTGCTCCTCTGAGTGTTTTAAACTATTTTTTTCCTAACTCTTGTAGAGGTCTAAAGAACAGCAGATAAAACTTCATGATATTTGCTACACTGCTCCTCCGAGTGAAAACAACTTCTGCCTTCACTTGCCGTGCAGCCGGCTGGTCCGGAGCTATCCACACAACCTGATAATTCCAGGAGTTCCGAGGAATCCGCCAGATCTGAGTTCTCAGTCACCCCTCCCTCCCCAGGAGAAATTAAATAACTTAAATAGTGTTTGATTGAAATGGATCTCATTCGAAATCACATCCTAAGCCCATGTTAAATTGAGCTGTGGTTCACATGAGTTATTTCTAAGGTTGCTTTTCTATATCTAACACTATTATAGTCCGGGGTGTAAAAATGAAGGACCTGAAGTTGGGAGGAAGGAAAAAAAGGCCCGGACAACTTATTCTTGGTCCTATCTCAATTGTAAACTAAGTGAAAGAGGGGGGGAGGGGTGTGCGGGTTTTTTTTGGGGGGGGGGGGTTTAAGTTTCTCCCTCTCCTCTGTGGAAATGCCATAGTAAAGTCCCCATGGTTCTTTTTGCCGAAATAGTCACCTACATTTCCAAACTGCAATAGCAAATAGAAAGTTTTTCTGTTCGGCCTCCCCCCTCCCAGCTGACTCATGGAGCTCAGACGGAGAACACACAACGCAGAGAGAAGCAGCTGCAGCCTCGTCCAATTATGGTGCTAAATTACCAAGCCAAAGGCGCTCAAAGGAAGACAGAGAGAGACAGTGTGAGACACACGCACGCACACACACACACAGAGACGCAGAGACAGAGAGACAGTGAGAGGGGGGAGCATGCAATTCTGGTAACACGTGAATCCAAACTCACCATGGATGAATAGGTGTGGACTAACATCTGGAAAAAAAAGCCTGGTTACTGCTCAAAATCAGACAATGTTTAAAAAAAAAAAATCAAGGAGTCCAGCAGAGAAGCGAGCTGGACACAGGAGCTGAGCTTGAGGTGTTTCCAGGACAAGCCATCAAAAAAAGAAAAAAAAAATCACCCCCCCTCCCCAAGATTGGTGATGCCTGTCACACACAGACAGAACTGTTCATCTGTCTCTTGCTGTCTTTTTGGCCTCTTTTCTTCTGCCGTTCTTCGGGGCTCCAGATGCAGTCCTCTTCCACCCGAAGCTGGGCTCAGACTGCTCGGGCGCCCCTTCCTCCCTCCGCTTGCCTACACCGCCTCATAATAATTGATATTCATGACTATTAATATTACACGAGTACTTTAAAGGGAGAATGGAGGACAAATGGAGCGTGAAGCAGCAGCGAGCGCAGAGCTCCCCTACTATTGTAAATGACGTTCATTCAGTGGAGAATTACTAGATGTAATCAGACGAGGGGGCTGGCAAAGGCAGACTGGGGAAAAAGTTTAGCAGGAAAGAGGCAGAACTTCAGTTGACTGGGCTGGGGACACGCGTAAAGCAGCCCCTGCTCCTTTGGACAGGGCAGTGTGGGAGAGCGGCTCTGGGGGCTTGTATAGAATGTCATTGTACCTGAAGAGAGACATTCCTAATGGGAAGAACTGATCGATCGCCCTGGGTGCTTTGGATGCTGCTTAAAAAACAAAAATAAAAAGGGATTTGCTTCATTATTTAAGGGGAAAGAAAAGTAAACCGGTGGGCCCGGTTGTTGACAGTAACGTTTGCAGACTTTTACTGAATGTGGACGAGTATGATAATTTATTAAAGGACAGAGGCAAGATGGGGGCTTTTCATCCCTTGTGCAGCCTTTTCCTCTTTAGTGCTCACATAGGCTGCAATTTTTACCTCGGTTTAAAGCGTACGCAATCAATCTTCAAGTACACTAAACTTATCCTTTCCAGGCAAAGCCAGGGGCAACAGAAAACCTTTTTGGATGTTTCAGGAACCCGTTCAACTGGCCTGACTGCCATTTCTGTTAAAGTTCAACCTTAGTCCAGACTTAAATAGGCTCCTTCCACTGTGCTGCGGGTTCTTCTGGTGTTTTTTTTTTTTTTTCTAGAAAATTTAGGCAGACAGGAATACCTGTAATATTCTCTCCTCTCCCCTCTCTCTCATCTCTTTTCTTCCCCTTTTTTTCACTTCTCTCTTCCCCCTTCCAGTCCACCCTCCCTATCCCCCTCTCCCTCCCTTCTTCTTTCTTCTCTCCCTCCTTTCCCATTTATTTAGCCAGTTTACATAAAGACAAGTATTACCCTGATTACTTTTTAGAACCCACTCAAATCCCTCTACGTACACCTCGAGCTGTTTTCACCATAGCCCCATCCCTGCCAATGTCATGCCCAATTTGGGGGCTCGTACTCTTTAGGACAGTTCTAATGCCTTCGACTTTACCATTATCCCGCCTGTTAAGGAAAGAATAGGAGGCAGAACCGAAACAAACCCCACCAGGCGCGTAGGCGCGGCTCATCGTTACACAGAGAGGAAAGGAAAAACCCCAAGCATCATTCAGCAAAAAAATCCCGAATCTCTCTCTCCCCCTCTTCCTCCCACACCCACACACATACACACACCCCAAAATCAGGATTCAGGGCTGCCCAGGGCTGGGGGCCGCTGGGCGCAGCCTGCGGGACGCTCGTCGGAGCCCGGGTCTTGCGGGACTGGGCGGGAGGCTTGAAGGAACTTGCCCGACGCTTTAGTGAGCTGTCCATTCTTATTATCCGCAAGGCGACTCCCGCTGGGTTTTCTGGAGCTACCCGGGAGCGGCGAGGTCGCGTTTCTTTCCCGGCTCCTGGAGGAGCCCCAGTGCTTCCGTCGCGACCGCTTCGTCCGACCGGGCGCAGCCCTTGCCCGCCGGCTGGGAGCGCGCTTCTCTGCCTCCCTCTGCTCGCCAACTTTTCCTCCTTGCAGTCTCCATCGTCCCCGCTTCGGCTTCCCCCGTGCCCCGACCGCTTTTCTCCTTTTTTGAAGCTTTTCTGCCTTTCCTCCCTCCCTCGACGTCTCCTCGGAGCCTTTGATCTCTCCCTTCCCCATGCACCAGACTGAGGCTCGCCCAGGCCACTCGGCTCTGGAGCGAGGCTCCCGGGGCCCCGCCGCCGTCCCCACCCCGTCCCGCCGCGCCCCCGGCGCCCCGCCCGGACGCCCGCCTCGCCCGCGAGCCCCGGAGCCGCCGGGCCGCCGCGCCTGTCCTCGCCGGAGACCGAAAAGGGCGCTGGCGAGCGCAGTCCCAGCGCCACCGGGGCGGCGGGCGCCCGCCCGCCCGGGCGCAACTTCTGCCCGAAAGAGTGGAGCTAGCCTCAGTGCCAGGGAACCGTGCGCACCGGACACGGGCAGAACATTTCGTTAAAAAAACGCCAAAATGTGGGGCGGCTTCGATCTCTGTTTGGACGCACTGACCCTCCGTTTCACCCTCAGTGGAGCAAAACCCAAGAAAACAGAAAATAATAAATTGTCTGCCGTGGCTCCTTAGATTATCCTCTTATTCATCCATATATCCATCCGTCTAGCTAGCCACCTCTCTCCCTCTCATTTTCTGTCCTCCACTTGGATCCGTTTGTGATCGATTTCAGAAATTTTTACTGAAAATAAAAACCAAAAGCTCGAGTTCCGTTACGAACGAGGCTTGAAAACCCAATTCTCTTCCACACGGAAAACAAGGAGAGACCCTGCCTTTGTCATAATCCCCTATTTTCTCTGACAGTGTGCCCACATTCAAGTAGCGCCACATTCCCCATCAGAGCTTAAAAGAGGGGAGGGGGGGCAAGGAAGAGAGAAAGAAAACTAAAAGGAAAAAAAAAAAATCTCCTAAATTAAAGTTGCCAGATTTCAACCTTAAAGTCCCTTTTCAGAATAGCGAAGTCTCCCCGAGCCAGCTTTTTCTAAAAAGTTAAAGAAAGCTGAGAAAACCGACCGGAAATCTATGAGTAAATAGCTTAAAAATATATATCAGTTGGGGTGTCAAGAAGCTCAAATTCTCTATCTGCAAAGCTCTAAGATGCATCTGGGGGTGTCGGCTCACCTCATAGATATCTTCGTACTTGACATTCTCCACGAGCTTCCAGAGCATGATGGCAGCCTGGTCTCTAGGAGGTGAGTGCATTCATGTGAGGAGCAGATGTCTGGCTTCTCAGGACTCCGCTGTCTGTAATGATCCATCTATAATTGGAAATGGGGGATACACACCAAATCCGACGCTCCTCTCCCATCGCAACTTATATCTGTTGTCTCAAACAATAGGCTGGGCAAGTAAGCTTCAGCAGAGAGAAAAAACATTATTGCACAAGCATGAGTTAGATGTAACCCACAGACATATATATTATAAAAATCATAAACACGTATTTACACCCAGACACCCACATATAGTTATATAAGCACCCCTGGGTCACACAGAGTCTACAGACTCTCAACGTGCATTTAAAAGAGAGATAGTTGTTCGGGGTGATGAATATAAACATATACATTTTTTAAAAACCTCTATGTTGAAAATGATAAATCATTGTAGCCACAAACTAAAGTCTTTACAATTCATAATGAGAAACCAGGGGCCATCAGTCCCCTATTTTCTGTGTAGATTTTTTAAAAGGGGGACCATTACTAAGACATTTTTAAACACAAAAGCTTCGTATGCATGTATGTTCAGGAGGGTATTTTGAAAGCTGGATGCGGGCATTTTAAGGGTGATCTGTCTGTGTTGGTGGCTACACAACTTTTTTTTTTTTTTAACTTTATCTGTGTCGTTGTAGAACAAAAAAGCTAGCCATCAAGGTGACCATTTCTAATATTTTCTGGTCATTTTGCCCAACACGTTTAGAAACTTAAATACATCTCAGTCTGTGCTGCTTGTTGTTTTACGGGGTTGTGTGCATTTTCAACCGATTCCATGCACCATTCCTCTTGGCTGGAGTCTCCATTTTATCAAGTTTTTTTTTCAGATGTTGGAAGCAACATATGCACACATTCACACAATGTTAATTTTGAGCCTTCTTTGCAGAGGCACACTACATTTTATATTTGCATCTGTTGTCTGTAACTTGCAAGCGGTTATAAAGGTGGAGAGTCAAGAAATAGTCACCGGAATCTTTGAGAAGGACTTTACCCAGAATATTCTTCAAAGAGACAGTGAAAAATATTTTAGGGTGTGCAGGGTTTTGTAAGTGTATTTTCCCCAAAAAGGTGATTTTTACAGTTTTTTTTAAAGGAAACATAACCAAAACAAAGTTAACCAAACCTTGCAAATGGGCACCCTTTATGACACAGGGTTTCTGAATTTCATCACTAAGTGATTACTCACTTGTTCCCCTTTTGCCATCCCCTGTGTTTTTTCTACTCCCTTTCAGGGTGCAGAGGGCTCCTCACAGCAAGAAGAGAAGCCCAGAAGAGGATCTTTGCCCCTGGGGCAGTAAATAAATGGCAGGAGGGAATGAGAGGGTACCTGGACAATTTGGGGTGAAAGTTATTAAGCCTGGTAAGAGTGAATCTGCAAAAGGCGATTGTCTTTAAATCCACGAGCGCTTCGAGCTGCCGTGTGCGAACAGGGTCGGACGCTTTGAGAGCAGAGGGCTCTGGACAACCGCGGCGGATTCCGATTCGATAAAAACCAAGGAGACACTTCGTGAAGTGCAGAATGCACAATTCTGCAGATTTTTAATTTGTTTATTTTTAACGATAAGCCAAATGAACACAAAGAAGATGCTTTAGAAGGAACTTCAGAAATAAACCCTTTTTTGATTTCCAGTCTTATTTTTTTTTCGTTTTGCCTTTCCCTTCCTCTTTCCTCTTCCCTCCCTCCCTTCCATCCCTCTCTTCTTCCCTCCCTCCCTTCCTCCCATCCATCCTTCTTTTCCTCCATTCTTCCTTTCCTTTCCTTTAACTATTAACCTTAAATCATACAGAATCTATACAGATTTTCCACCAGGAGCAAGAGCAAAGATTTTCCTTTTTGCCCCCCAGCTAGTTGGGAGATGAGAGGAACGCATTCTTCCTGACCTTATTGTGTGGTAGGACTTAACCGAGTTCCCCCCACCCCTCCTGCTGGAACTAAAACCAGTCCAAGATCCATATACATTGAAAGATAAATATTATAGACTCGGAAATTCAGATTCTCCAGACACAAATTTATTAATGAGAATAATTATCTTCTCCCTTTCAAATCAATAATTCTATTATCTTTATTACCTAAGGATCATGACAACGCAAATAAAATGCATTTGGAAAAATCTTATTTTTTTTCTCTAAGTGCCTTTAACACTTTTAAAATCCCTTTTTAGTAAATCATTTATTAGTCTAAAACAAATAAACCCTAAGGTTTAACAAAACAACCCGGGAGGAATAATTTTATGTATTAATATAAAACTATTTTTAAAACTTGTATTATGTTAGTATGACTTTTATAGCCTTATATATACATATAATTTAAATTTTTCATATGTAATTTTATTTTATGCTAATATTAGATATTTTTAAAAGTAGAAACGTGAAATATTTGGTTAAAATTTATTTAAATTCTTTAGGAAAACTGAATAAATCTGGTTTTATTAAAAGTGAAGCATAAGCCTAAAACTATATCCACGTAGACACATATATAGAGAGATACCCCCAAAATACATAAGGATAATTAAAGCCCTAGTTAATTTTTTAACGTGGGCATTATTCGAAAGATCCTAGAAATTGCAAGGTAAACCTTTCCCGGGGAGAGTTCCTTAAGTCATTGAACGGGCAACAGCGCCCTCTGTCGGGATTTTGTAGGAGCAAACCCTGTACGGCCGCTCGCTTTCTTTTTTTGCGAATTTCTTTCGGTTCTGCAAAGAGCATTTAAAAAGTTCAGTCCTTCTTACATCTACTCATTTTAGAGACGGTTGTTTCAGCATCTAAAAAGTTCAAACGCCTCAGACAATGTACAAATAAAAGCTCAGCCGCTACTAACTTGAGCCGGCCTCTCTTGCTCTCACTTTCTATTATTGCATTTCGCGGTAACACCCAATCACGTGACACAGGGGAAGATTTTTTTCCCGCAAGAACTCAATACAATGCAAACGCAAAGGTAAAACAAACTCTGGATTTTGAAGGGAATTAAACGAGTAAAATTGCATTTTCATCATCAGTTCTTTCCTCCTTATGCCTGTACTTCTTATTCAGGACTCGCGCATGCCTGCTAGGTCGAACCGCACTTGAGACATCCCCAGGTAGTTACAACTGTATTTTCCTTTTTCACTTATATTTATTTCAGCTTGTAACAGCAAAGGGGAGAGTTATTCGTACCATTCTCCTTTTCTGCCGTAGATAGAAGGAATATTATTCATTAAGTGTACGAGCCAATAATCGAAAGCATTTCACCCAGCATGAAGCCCTCTGCTGGCGGTTTTCAGACTAAGTTTATGACTTTTTTTTTTTTTTTTTTTAATGTTGCAGAAAAATATCATTACATTAAATCAAGGTCAACTATTACCACTCTCATGTCATCTTCCTCCTTTCTCCCAAAAATCTAATTATAAATTATCTAAAATTTCTTTGACTTCCTTCCTTCCACTATTTCTCACCTTGGCATCTATGGGTTATGGGGTAAGGCTTCATGAGCTATCTTCCCTTGTAGATGCCTGATGGACCACCTTTTCTGTTTCCATTACAGTCTCCTTGGGTTTCCTTTTCCATCTACTCAAAACACAAAAACAATAAAGTAGAAAAAGCCAAGACTTAGAATTAGGATTATTGCGTTAATTTTGGGCCCCGGCTCATTCTATTTAATAGCCTGAGGTTCAGTGTACTGAGCTATGAAATGGAAATGATTGTGAAAATTCATTAAAATAACACCTATGAAAGAATATATGCGATGCTATTGCTTTGTAAACAATTTGATTTCTCCTCATCATCTCAAAACACTGAGCTAAGTGTCAAGACAGCGAAGGCTTCCATCAACCAGGGACTTGCATAAGCTCCCTGTTAGAAAGTGGAGGTGGAAACCCCAACTGAGGTATTCTGTCTACTCAGCACTTTCCCACAGTGCCATGATGCTGTCTTGTTTCCTTCTGAAATTAAGAAGGCAATATTTTTGGATTATTAAGTTTTTCAGGGTTGCTTTTGCCCTGGATTTATAAATAGGAAAAGGAAAAGAGAAAGAGAAGAAAGCACTGACTGACTTCAACATACTTAGAAACTGCTCCACCTCTTATGCATCAGAAACATTATTGTCCACCAAGTTAGTTAATAAGACACAACAGCTCCACTTTTAATTGTGGCATCTGACTCCATATTTTTCTACCATCTTTCTGTCCTGGAGCTTTCTCATGATTATATTTTTGGGGAAGCTTTGTCACGCATTTTTAACATCAGTTTAGAAAAATTACTGTTGAATGTGTGAAACTACAATTCAAGCACTTGCCCTCAGATTTATAGAGCTTTGATACCACATAGGTTTCAGTGACTCAATATGAGGAAACGAAATAGGAGGGACTAATGTTTGCACAAGAGTGTTTTAAAAATTAAATGTGGGCAGAGTTATCTCTGGATTGACTCTTCATATTTGTACAGGTTGAGGCAAGACCTGAAAAGGAAACAGCATTTCTTACTTTAACCATAATATGTAGCTAATGGTACATTTGTGAATTTATAAAGCGATGCCAAGTTGAAGTCATTTGTGAGAATAAAAATAACTGTAACTGTGAAAACTCCTCCTTTCTCTTGCACTTTGGAGGAGCAATAGTAATTTTATTATATATTTTAGATACTTTCAGGTACTAAGAATTTTCTGTTTAATTGTGGGGGTTTGAAGTGGTCAAGGAGACAGTTTTAACATTTCTATCTCCTGTAGATAACTCGATTAAGGAATGGAAGATGAGGGGCTGAAGTAAATGATGCAAACAGCCATACAAGAGTTGTTTTCAATACCAGTGGGTATTTCACATACAAAATGTGAGGGGTGTGTGTCTCCTCTGCCATGACTAATGCAAGAGGACAGGTACTTTCATCACTGTGTACATTTTCCATATTATTGCTTTAAGAAGGAGCAATCTCAAAGGGTGAGAACACTAAACAATTTGGTTTCAAAATGCAACCAATAGACCAATACACATCTGTGAGGGAAAAAATTTGCAAATAAAGACTTGGAGAGATGTAGAGCAGAAATATAACCTTTAAAGCATGAATAAACACACACAATGTATAACATCAGAGCTGAAGTGTCTCGTAAGTACAAGGGACATTTGGGAGAAATTAGCATTACATTGGAACTACTTCCTAAAATTCACAATATTGCATTTTGATAAAAATAGAGAAGGATGTTCATTTTATGACTTTTATTTCTTTAACATCAAACAGTTTTTTCACTTACTAGCTATGTTCCCTTGGGCAAGTCCTTTGACCTTTTCAGGTCTCAGATCTTTCATCTGATAAAATGAGGAAAATTTATTGGGTGGTATTCAAGACTCTTTCTTAGAAATGGACTTTATGGCATTTATGAAAGCATAAAATAGTAATTAATGAAAAAAAATCAAATGAAAGTGTTCTTTCTAAACATGTTGCAACAAAATCTTAGCTCTCTGGGACCCTCCATGGAAGAGTTTAAGAGAATTAGCCCCAATCTTTTGATAAATGCTCATCACAGAGCATTTTTAAGAATATGACCTTAGAAAAAAGCAAACAAAGGAAGGATAAGAATACAGTTTGTTAAGCAATCTAAACCCAAAAGAACAAATCTGGAAGCATCAAATTACCTGACTTCAAATTATACTACAGGGCTATAGCAACTAAAACAGCATGGTATTGGTACAGAATAAGGTACCCAGAAACAAAACGATCTACCTACAACCATCTGATCTTTGACAAAAGAGACAACATACACTGGGGAAAGGAAGCTGTATTCAATAAATGGTGCTGGGAAAACTGGATAGCCACATACAGAAGAATGAAACAGGATCCCTATCTCTTGCCATATACAAAAATTAATTCAAGACGGATAAAAGACTTAAATGTAAGGCATGACACCATAAAAATTTTAAAAGAAAATGTAGGAAAAACTCTTCTAGACATTGGCTTAGGAAAAGAATTTATGACTAAGACCCCAAAGACAAATATACTAATAACAAAAGTAAATAAATAGGACTTAATTAAATTAAAAAGTTTCTGCACAGCAGGAGAAATAACCAACAGAGTGAATCGACAAACTACAGAATGAGAGAAAATATTTGCAAACTATACACATGACAAAGAGCTAATATCTAGAATCTACAAGAAATCAAACAAATCAGCAAGGAAAAACCAAACCCATTAAAAAGTAAGAAAAACAGAAGGTTTTCAAAGGAAGGTAAACAAATGACAAATATATGAAAAAATGTTCAAAATCACTAATCATCAGGGAAATACAAATGAAAACCACAATGAGACACCACCTTGCCCCTATCAGAATGGCCATTATTAAAAAATCAAAAAACAATAGATGCTGGTATGGATGCAGAGAGAAAGGAACACTTATACACTGTTGATGGGACTGATAATTAGTACAACCTCTATGAAAAACAGTAAGGAGATCCTCAAAGAAATACATGTACTTACCATTCAATCCAGCAATTCCACTACTGGGTATCTACCCAGAAGAAAAGAGTCATTATATTAAAAACAAAAAAACCAACCAAACAAAAAAACACCTGTACTCGAAGGCAGTACAATTCACAATTGCAAAGATGTGGAATCAACCTAAGTGCCCATCAATTCATGAGTTGACAAAGAAAATGTGGTATGTGTGTGTATGTACACACACACATACATACATACACATGGAGTACTGCTCAACTATAAAAAGGAATGAAATACTGTCTTTTGCAGCAACTTTCATGGAACTGGGATCCATTCTCCTAAGTGAGGTATCTCAGGAATGGAAAAACAAACGCCACCTGTTCTCACTAACAATTGGGAGTTAAATGGTGGGCACACATGAGCACAAAGAGATGTAAAGGATATTGGAATCCAAGAAGTGGGGAGAGTGGTAGGGGTTAAGGGGTAAAAACTTACCTATCAGGTACAATGAACACTATTCTGGTGATGGGCACCCTGAAAACCCTGACTTAAGCATTATACAAGATATCCACCTAACACAAACATTTGTACTCCCTTAATATTTTGAAAGTTTGAAAATTAAAAAAAATGTAAAAAGAATATAGTTTGTTGGGTCTGCTATAACAAAATATTGTATAGGTCTGCAAAAATGCCTTCTGGTTGTGGCAGGCAGCAAGATGGCCATTTGTTCCTATTAATTATGCTGCCATTAAGGCAGAATGTAAGGTGCTTTCAAGTTTTTAACCTTATATATAGGTTATTTACTTTTTAACCTTATATATAAGTTTTTAACCTTATATATAGTTTTTAACCTTATATATAGGTTTATATATATAAAGTTTTATATATATATAAAGTTTATATATATAAAGTTTTTAACCTTATATATAGTTTCTGACTACTTTTTTTGTTTGTTCACAGTCAACATAAGGTCATATGTACAGCCAAAAACAGTCCATTAGACTGGGTAATTTATGAAAAGCACCATTTCGTTGCTCCCAGTTCTGGGCAGTCCCAGTCAAGCAACCAGTAGGTTCAGTGTCTAGTGAGGACCTGTTCCCAATAGATGGTGTCCTCATCCAGTAGAAGGGCAAAAGGAACAAATAAGCTCCCTCAAGCCTCTTTTATAAGGAAACTAATCCCATTCACCAGGGATCTACTCATGACCTAGTCACTTCTCAAAGGTCCTACCTCTTAATACAAAAATTTTGGGGGTTAGATTTCAACATACTAGTTTTAGAAGGACACAAATATTCAGACCATGGCATATAGCTTCAGGGAAGAGGAAATAATTTTAATAGCTAGTACTTAATAGGCACTTTGAGAGATTCGATCATCTAAGTCTAGAAAAATTACATCTTAATATAGCGAAAGAGTTTGCAGTTGTAATCTTGAAATTATGGCTAGTAATCTTTGATAATGTATGCTGAATGGAAGCAATATCCCATGGCAAAGGCTGGAAAACACTTAATTTTTCAGCAACAGGGAAAAATATGGATACTAGAAACTACATATGGAGAATCATACTATTTTTTCTCCAGAAAAATGATAGTTTCGGTTGTCAAAGGGCATTTTGTCAAAAACTCTGAAGGAGAAAGAAGAGATCCCTGGGAACCAGCATGGATTTAGGAAGAACAGATCATTCTATGTGTTCTCATTTTACTTTGTTATAGATTTACTAGACTGAACATTGGAAACACAATGTATCTGTAGCTCATGGAGATATTTCAAAGGTTTCTCATTGTCTTTCCTATCTGGGTTGAGTGACATCTTGGTATTTGGAGGCAGTCCTGCATTCTAATTAAGACATGAGCTTTGGAGTAGTACAAATATGTACTTACTTACAGAAAGTAAGATCTGCCACTTACTTTCTTGGACATTGGGAAAATTACCTCCCCCCCATGAGCCTCAATTTCTTTGTATGAAATATATTTCCTTACATGGAATATATTCTTCATATGAAATATAGTCCTTATACAAAATATGTGCATGCCAATACCCATTGCATAGGAGTGGTCATGATGATTAAATGAGATAATATTTATAAAAACGCTCATCATGACCTTCCATACAGGGCAACCACTCAGTATGTTATAGCTACTGTTTCCATCTCAGATTTGCAGCTATTTAAGTAATTCTCTTCCAAAGAGGTTGATTGACTAATGAAAACAAATTTGAGTCAGTAGCTTCAATAGTTATTTTGCCACAGGACTTTGCCCTTGATCTTATTCTTTCTAATATTAAAAAGTTGAGGGCTGGGCACGGTGGCTCACGCTTGTAATCCTAACACTCTGGGAGGCCACGGTGGGTGGATAGTTTGAGCTCAGGAGTTTGAGATCAGCCTGAGCAAGAGCAAGACCTTGTCTCTACTAAAAATAGAAAGAAATTACTTGGACAGCTAAAAATATATAGAAAAAATTAGCTGAGCATGGTGGCACATGCCTGTAGTCCCAAGTACTCGGGAGGCTGAGGCAGAAGGATCGCTTGAGCCCAGGAGTTCGAGGTTGCTGTGAGCTAGGTTGATGCCACGGCACTCACTCTAGCCCAGGCAACAGAGTGAGACTCTGTCTCAAAAAAAAAGTTGACTTGTAAGAAGAATTAGAAGATACGTTCATTATTTTTCAGGTGCTAAACATTGGGGAGAGTAGTCAATACATCGGATTACAGGATGAAGATTCAAAAATATTTTGACAGGCTAATACTCTGGAACAAATTCCAAAAGCTATACTTTAACAAAGGTAATAGTAACAAAAATATGAATGTGAAGGACGCTAATAGACTGACAGGGGAAGACAAGAAAATACCCATCGTTTTCCATACTCAGGGTCCTTCTAGTTTTTGAAACATAGTAGCCACATCAGTATCATTCCCAACAATTTTTTGAGACTGATAGACCTATACAGTGAGTGAAATTCCAGATTGCATTCCTGGATCAAATGCAGAGAAGTTGCAATCCCACAGTTCTTTATACTGTTCACACTGAATTTCAGGATTTGTATCCAATTGGGATGGCTTGCTTTAAGACTATCATTGACAAACTAAAATGTCTTTTAAAAAAAAGCGATCAAATTAAAGAAAGTCCTAGAAGTAATGCCAAGGAAGAAAGTGTTGGGAAAACTGGGATCGTCACACTAGAACAGAGAAAACTTGGGGATGTGAATGCTGTCTTCCAGTATTTGGTGATGGTCTTGGGGAAGGAGGAGTAGACTGAGGAATAAGTTGGCATTTGTCTTGTTCACTGCTATACTATATTGTCAGTACACAGGAAAATGGCTGGCTCAAATGTGTTCAAAGCATTTTAGGTGAAATCATTCTCTTTTGCTCTAAAGATACAGGATAAGATCAATAGAGGGATGTTACCAAGAGGCAGATTAAACTCAGCGTGAGAAAAAAATTTCTGAAAATTTGAAGTACTGGAAAAAGCTTTGATTGTGGTGAACTGCCAGTCCCTGCAGGATGCAAGCAGGGTCCTGGATGACCTCCATCCGGGATGGGGTAATGCTGAGGCAGGAGGTCTGACTATATAACACTGGGCAGGAGGTCCTTTACAACACCAAGATGCTGGAATTCTACTACAGGTGCTCAGCTTGCTATTGCATTGTGAGTTCAGTAGATTAATCATTGTAAAGGACTGGCATTGAGAAACATATGTGGAAGATTACATTATTTCCGCATCTGTATAAGTATTATCTGATTGGGGACTCATACACTTTTATCAAGCCCATGTTTCCACATAATGTATAAGTTATCCACTTCCTTAGTAGGAACATCATCACAGTAATTATACTCAATAGCTTTATTGGTCTGTTAGTCTCTCTTTTGCTTCTGTTATTATTACCTTTTATTTGCATATTTAATAGGATTTCTGTGGTTGGCTTTATAGAATGAAGAAAAGGAAATTTGTTGAGGGTATGGATGCAGTGAATTTTATGGTTTTATTTGAAATTTGGGGGACATTTGTTTGCTCCCTAAAAGAAATAAATCCTTTGCAGATTTATCCAATGATCATAGTCAAAGCTAGACTCCCCTTGAGGGAGTTTCAAAACTCTTTCAGTGATTTAAATAAGCATACAACTAAAGTGAAGCAATCCTTTCCAAGTCTCTCCTTAATTGCAGAGGAATGTGAAGATTCTTTATAAAACTTTCACTAGTATTTATAAAGAAATTATGAAAATGATCTTTTCCTGCTGTATTATAAAATATTTTTATTTACTTCACCATCATGACCTAAACAAAAGCTAAAACTATATTTTAAGATCCACTAACCATGGGAAGTCAGTTTTTTATCCTCTCTCTTACTGGTTTTCTTTAGAATTTTGGTCAATACATGAAAAACGACATTTTCAGCATGAAAACTATTGGAAAGTTTCCAGGGAATTGAAATTGGAACTTGAGTTTGGCCATTGTTTGCAGCATCTGATATCTTGGTGAGGCCCATTCTTTCAATATGTATCAAGTGCCTAATATTTTATGGTGCATTATGCATATATAAAGACAAATCAGAGAAAGAAATTGCTCAGAAATACTGAAATACTAAATACTTAGTAAAGGAAATGAAACTATAGGGTAAGAAGTGTTTGTGACCTTAACTATGAAACTACATTTAGTGATATTTTAGTTTCAAAGTTAAAGCCTAAGTAATTTATTACATTCTTTTTAGTGCTTAGATGCTCTAGTTTTGAAAAATTTTGCTTTTTTTTTTGGTTAGAAGTTCTTTTTAAAATAAAGTTGTGATTAGTGATTAGTAAATTAAATGCATGTACTTGTGTGTAGGGAGATTCCATTTGTTCTGAGACCCAGAATCCATGGGCCGGATTTTGTGACTGAGCACTTTTGCATATTGAGTGACAGCTTTTCTAAGCCCTCTTTCTATGAAAATACAGAGCTCAGGGAGGGATTGGGATCAGGCAGAAACTAGTCAACTACTTGGAGATACTGGAAAGAATCTGTCCCGGAACTTACAGCTTTACTTGGCAGAAAGTTTTCTGATTTTCACAAATCTGTAATGAAAGCTTGTCCATGGTTTAATCCTTAACCTGGTGTCTAGGGGGAATGGGTCTTTCTTATCAATGACCTTGATGATATTTTTGCAAATACTTTTCATTTCAGTTCTAGTTATGGAGACAGTACTAGAAAATGAGGAACACAATTTTAGAGACTGTGATGTTACTGGCTCCAAAGTGACCTTGTATTCAAGTGACAAAATTAAAAATAAATAAATAAATACGACTTTGGATAAAAAAGGAGACCAGAGTTTCAGGGCTTTCCAAGTCACGTTAAACATGAAGAGAAGCAGAATATCAGCTGTATGTAGTCTTTTGAAACCAGAGTGCCTTAAAATGTTTATTCACATATTATTGGATGATTTAAACTATTGTTCCCAAGCAACATTTTTTTTTCCAACAGAAGAACAACATTTCTTTTAGAATGATCATTACATTAATATACTCTCATACTACCAACTTATATTTGAGAATAAATGCAATTGCTTCTGTGTGAAATGGTCACATTCTAGATGCCTCAATAAAATCAGCAATTTGTGGATTTAATGGGCAAAAAGGCACAAAGGATCATTAACTCTGTCCTTTACTTCATATTTATTTTCTTTCGACTGATTAGATTCTACCTGCTTTGACAGCTAACAACAACAATGCTTTAATTTCTTTTATGGGCTCTTCTACTCTTAAAATCTCTTTACTGTGATTGGAGTGTAGCTTCCTCCTTCCCAGTAGCCTAATGTTGTTAAATAGTAGCTACCACCTAGTAAGACCTCATCATATCCCATGCCCTTAACTAAGCACATTCAATCCTTTAGCTCACTTAATTTCAGCTTCACAAGGTCTATGAAAAAGGTACGATTACTCCAGTTTTTCAGATGAGGAAACCAAGGCCCAAGGACATTAAGCACCTTTCATCAATTGTCATAGAATTGCTATAGGACAGAAATAGGATTTGAGCCTAAATTTGACTTCAAATCTGTCTTGTCAGCCTTGTGGCCATTCTATGGGGTTTTGTCAAGGCTCAAAATTAGCTTTTCTCTGATTTTCACAGGTCAGTGGTTTGGACAATGACAAACTAAACCGCGTGCAATAGAGACAGGAAAAAAAAAAAGTAGAATAAACAGAGGAGGAAAAAGAAATTAAATGGAGAGAAAAGGAAAGGGAGATGAATGGAGAAAGTACAAAAATTGAAAGAAAAAAAAAAGAACACAGAGCATGCAGCAGGCTGTTGATTCTCCATCTAGGCAGTGGTCCTTGACATGGAAGTGGGTGATCTTGAGCTCCAGAGGGTATTTGGAAATGTGTGGAGACATTTTTTTAGTTGTCGCAATTAGGCTGGGGGTGGTGGCGGTGGTGCTACTGGCATCGAGAGGGAAGAGGCCAGAAATGCTGCTAGATATTAAATAATGACCAGGATAGCTTCCCCAACAAAGAAGGGCAGAGGCTGAGAAATCCCAGTCTACGGTTTGCTTGTCTAACCTTCCCCAGCTACCACCAACCATTAACAAAGGATATTTGGGGAGTAACTTTGTAATTTTCGAAGAGATCTTAAATTATAATCTTTGGTCAAGTCTAAGGTACACAAGAACATGAAAGAAGACTCAGTACTGGTAATCTCTCTCTTTTTTTTTTTCCTGCAATATTTGAGAGAAAAAAATTCTATGATGTAGTTTTAGAGTGATATATTTTATATTTTTAGTATAAATTGAATATGTTATCCAACATAGATTGCCCTTCAGCTAAATTTAGTCAAGTCTAAGGAAGCAGAACTGGGTTGAGCAATTAGTTCTAACTTCTGTGTGAGAACTATAGAAGCCCAGGGTTAGAATGGATAGGAACATAAAGAACTATGATATCAGGCCCGTCATTTTACACAGGAGAGAATTAGGGCTCGGGGAAAGTGAAGTGACTTGCCTAAGGTCATAAATGGCTGGGTTGGGACAAAACCCCAGCTCTTCTACTTCCTAATTCTTAATTCTTTCCATCCATAAAATGTGCTTCTGCAATCTACTACTAACCTTCACCATCAGAAATGACTTAAGCATCTTTCTTTTTAATTCTCAGGTGTATTGGTTAAAAGGATACAATAACACTTCAACACACACACATTAAAATTTACATATTATCTTAAAAGTTTTGTGATGATTGATACAATTATCTCCTCTTTCTTCTGAGGACAGAAACATAATGATAATGAAGTATTGCCTTTGATTGAATCCGATTATAATTTTTGCCACGATGGTAGATTGTGAACTTTTATAACTCAGAGTTATATGAATTCACTGTTTCTCTTCATCTCATGCAGCTTTCAAATATATCTAACTTCCTATTACTTAAACAATAAAACTCGACAATTAAAATCAAATATATGAATAAACTATGCATGAATATACAAACATTTATTAGATGCCTATTGCTTGTATTGAGCACCTTAGCTAGTGACAATGAAAACTAATACTTACAAAGTGTTCCTCTGTGCCAGGTAATGGTGTAATATGTGTCAATGGTATTAATTCATGTGCTGCACTAGCCACTGTAGGATCTGGAGAGGATAAGAAGTCTAAATGCAACTCCTTTGTCCTTTGGGAATATGTATTTAATTAAGGAAGCAATGCATATGAGGCTGAAACCCACTTATATAGAGAAATGTCTGATCCTGCCTAAAAGAGAAATGGATTGGAGAAAAAGCCGGTACTAGTAAGAGCATGATTTTAATCAGAGAATGTTTCTTGGAGAAAGCAAATGTAAAGCTAAAACTACAAGGAAGCAGAGGAGAATGAAAACGCAAACAGAGGCACAGGAAGAATGGGTGCCGGGCATTGCAAGAGCATAAAGAATCCCCTCTCGAAAGCAATCTAGAAACCATATTAATGATATTGCAATATGTGTTTGATTGATATTTTCCATAGTTATGTTCTAAAGTTCTAAAACCAGTGAAATAACTCCAGGTGAATGGAATTTAACTTAACCCACCTGAACATGGGACCTGAAGCCTTTGTGTGCAAGCTAGCAGGAAGGCAATCAGAGAGAGGAGGGTCTCTGAGCAGAGGAGCTGGGAATCTTCCTGCATGTGGAAATGTATGTTATCTTCCCTTTCAGGCTGGTTCTAAGGAGTCAGTCCACACCTCCAAAGGGCTTCTAGTAGTTTGTTTCTTCAGTCAGCCAATAATTTCATTTGGTGGAAGATTAAAAAACAGCAACAAAACAACAAATCATTACGCATTTTCCTGGGTAACCAGAAATGTGCATTAATATGGATTAATCAGCCCATTGATTTAGTCAAATATTTTTTGTTAATTATAACTCACTCAAATTTTGCGTATACAATGAGATGATGAAAAAAGCAGCAGAACACCGCCTTTGCTTTACTATTACTTAATTACTTAAAAATAATATTTTACAGAAATTGTAACAAAATCCTAAAGCCCAGATGTGACGTTCCGTATGTGGTTCACTCCAAATGCATTAAAAATATATTCTACCAATTTACCATAACAATTTTGTGGGGAATTACATCTAGTTGAACTAATATAGGAGAGGCTTGGTTATCATATTTGTTAAGTAGAGAAAATGGGAAGAATGGCAGGGTTAAGGGACTATCTCAAGTCCATGTAGTGAGAGGCATCATTTTTATCATTAGGGAGTAGACTATGCTGTTTTGGAAGAAAGTCCAGTTGGCTCTATTTTTACTTACTGATTTATGTTGACTTTTGCCTCTTTGATGGTTTTTTTTGCAGTGGAATGCACTTGCCCCTTTGCTGGATCATTACTCATATAATCTTTAAAAGAACATTATTATAATAGAAGTTGTTGACATTCTCTGTCCACAGGATTTGAAGTTAGTATTACATTATATTAAAAATCATATTTTAAAAGTTGTATATAAAGGAAATCTGTAATTAAAATCAGACATTCCAGAATTAATTTCTCATGTGAGATGAAACAAATGAATGAACTTATGGCGAAGGAAGATAAATAATAAATGTTGATAAAGAAAACGTTTCTTTTTTTTTTTTTTTTTTCTTTTGTTTTCATGAGGAGTGAGATAATGGCTCTGAAAATTTGAATTGCAGCATAGTTTGCTATTAGACAATAGGGAAAATTTTGCTTTCATTCTCTATGCAAATAATAGCAATACGATACATTAGGCATTCATGGGAAAAGAGACAGAAAATTCATTTAAACGAATACTTTAAAATCTGCTTTTCATCCTTGGATCAGAGTGAAGAAGCATAAATCAACTTTAGGAATGGGTCCAAAAATAATGCAATGAGTAATATTTTCTTTTTCAAATTCTGGAACATTAGATGGGAACTAAATTTCCCCTTCAGCTTTCCAGATTCTGGGTGTACATTTTTACATACAAAGAAATAGTGAGAACACAACGGGTTAGATACAAAGAGCAGAGGAAATTGTAGAAGCCTAGAAACCCAGATGTGATTATGAGTGAAAAAAATACCTAGCATCATTTTCTTCATGGCACTCACCCTTCTCTTGCAAATGATCTAGATCTTGAAGTAAGTAAGGCAGTTGAACTCAGTACTCGTGATAGTATCACACATGGTTCCTCCTTCAATTACAATGGATAGACAAAGGAAGTGTGAAAAAGAAGTCTTTTCGTTTGAATGGTTTTATCATATTATAAGCAATAAACATGAAATTACATTCAGTTATGCATTTTTGGCAGGAATAGGATAGGAATTGTGTGTTCTTGCTGCATTGTATCAGATGGCAAATGATGTCAACTTGTGCCATCGCTGGTAATATTACATTAATGTTGCTTGCTTGGTTAAATGGTGTCTGGGAGGTATCTCCACTGTAATGTCATTATCTTTTCCGTGTAGGGAGTGAATACAGAACTAATACAATCTGAAAATTATACTACAAAATACCTATCAATATTATAAAAGAAAGAATGAGAAACCATTCTATATTGAAGGAGATTAAAGAGATAAGACAACTAAAAGCAAGGCCTGATTTGATGTTTTCTTTTACTATAAAAGATGTTATTGGTGTAATTGGAGAAATCTAAATAAGGTTGTAGATTATAAATAGTATTTTGTCAATACTAAGCTTCTCTTTCTGATTTTGAAAATCGTGGTGTGACTATATAAGAGTATGCCTTTGCATTTAGGAAAAACACACTGAAGTATTTCAGGGTAAAGGAGCATGATGTCTGCAATTTATTGTCAGGTGGATATATAAAGCAAATGAGGTAGAATGTTAATATTTGGGGAATCTGAGTGAAGCGTATGTTAACACACACTTCAGCAATGTATAGGGCGAAAGAAAGGCCTACTTCTGACAGCTGGTTCTTGTTTTGATTTCTCGTCTAATCCTGGGGAAAATACTTAGATCCCGTTCTTTAACTATCACTCTTGGCACTTTTCACTTTGTTCTGTTCCCATTTGTAAAGAGTTTATATTCAGACTTTGAAAGTCATTTGCTTTATAGCCTTAGTGAGCTCAGTTTTACTAGGAATAAACTTTGCTGAAAGGCTATTTTTTCCTGTCCTGGACCGTCATACAGTCATATAATCAGTGAACTGTAAGTGCAGCACAGTGTGAGACTTCAGGAAGGGTGTTAAAAGGGAGCAGACTCAGCTGAGAAGGGTACGTTTAGTTTCTTCCCCCCTTTCTTATTCCTGTTGTCTGCAATATGAGCAGCATGCAGCTGTCTTGGGCCATGCCTTGAACCTTAAAGATGGAAGCTTGTTCTCGGGTGGTGGAGCCCAGACCACTGATGACTGGAGTCACTACACCCACCATGGACTGCCTACCTCTGGACTTCTTTTACATAAGAGAAAATAAACTTTTGCTCATTTGAGTCATTTGTATTTTGAATTTTCTGTTAAACCCATCCCTAACTGATTGACCTCATTATTCTGAGTCTAAATACTGTAAGGTAGTTTCTCCAAGCGCCAACTATATTAATGTATCAAATATATAGTAATTATATTTTCCCAGTTTTTCAAGTTTGGCATGTCTTATGGAATGGCTATATGACTGAAGACCAAGGTGTTCTTCTTTTGCCTGAAAGAGGGAAGGTTAAATTAAAAGTTTTGCTTGGCTGGGCATAGTAATTTATTCCTATAATCCCAGTACTCTGAGAGGCTGAAGTAGGAGGATTGCTTGAGGCCAGGAGTTTGAGTTAAAGAATGCAATGAGCTATGATTGTGCCACAGCACTCCAGCCTAGGTGACAGAGTGAGACCCTGTCTCTAAAAAAAAAAGGAAAAAGAGCTTACTTTTTGGATCTTCCCTAATAGGTACAGGCGGAGGATCCAGAGGTGCAATGATGATAGGTTTCTTCTGGTATGTAGGTTCTCCCCTTCTGCCAAGACTTTAGGAGTTATTAGTTCTGGAAAGGAAAGGCTTCTGATCACTGGAAGAGGCTGACACTGTCAGGGCATGCTTATTCTTAGGAGAAATTTATTGCAGGAAATCAACATCCGGTACAGAGCCTCCTAAGACAGCATTGTCAACATCTCTCCTTCATGCTTGAGACCTCCATTGGCTCTCTGTTACATAAACCCTCTGTTTGGACTTTAAGGCCTCCCAGATGTTTTTCCATGCCCTTTCCTTGGCTGATTATTTCTTCCATTCTTTGTTATGCAATCCCCATCATCATACACCAGTTACATCATTTCAATTCCCATCTCTAAACTTTTACTTGCCTAATCTTCATATTACCTGGGAACTAGCCCAAGTTTCACCTTTTTCTTGAATCAGCCCGCAGGCAAGTGTGCTCATGGATTTCTCTCTTGTAGTTAGAGTCAACAGCACACAGTTCAGCAATTATCATCATTATATATTTAATAGCTCAGCCATCTCCCTGGGCAAGATTAAGACTTCCTTAAGGCTTATCTTTCAGTGTACCCCCCCATGAGCCTCTTATATACTTTTGTGTACATGGTTTTCTGTATCCACACTGCTTATTAAATTTTAATACACCTAAACGAGGTGGGCAAAAACCAGTCATTTAAGAAGGAAAACTGTGAAGCCAAGACAATTGAAATGGGTAATGGGAATAAGTTGGAAAATAAAGATTAGAACCCAAATCTTATTGTTTTCTAGATCTTCCTCTTGCTGTTAAGTAACACAAATTGGAATGTAAGCTCAATGAGGGCAAGTTTGTTCGTTTGTTTTATTTGCGGATATTTCCCCAGTGCCTAGAAAAGTGTATGGTCCTCAGTAAATATTTACTGAATAACTGAGGATTTTTAAGCTTAGCCAATAAATTTTGCTCTTTATTAAAAAAGACCATGGATATATAAGCTGATTTTCCCATATCTTCAAGAAGGCGTTTTACAATTAGGTGGAAGGAATAAGTTCTAGTGTTCCATTGCACAGTTCGGTGACTATAGTTAACAATAATATACTATATACTTTAAAATCGCTAGAAGAGAGGATTTTGAATGTTCTCACCACAAATAAATGATCAGTGTTTGAGGTGATGGATATGCTTATTACCTTGAATTCATCGTTATGAATATGTATAGATGTATCGAAACATTACACTGTACCCCATAAATATGTACAAAAAGTATGTCTCAATATGTACAATAGTATGTGTCAATTAAGAATAAAATAACTTTAAAGAAAGATGTCATAAGAAGTTTAATTCTGTTTGATTGTGAGAAACAAATACAAATAATATAAGAACGTTTACAACACAGAAATGTATGCGTAAAAATATATGAAGCACCTGTTTCTTTCATGTTCTTTTAAAAAAATTCATATTCTTAATTAGCAGATAAAATGAGCCTTTAGTGAACAGCTTAGTAAAATTGCTTTTTTGCGTGTTTGTTAAATTAAGCACATTTTTAAACATTAAAAGAGTTCATTTTTAAAAGGAAAACATAGTTTATCTTGAGAAAGATAAACTATGTGAAGACATCTCTATAAGTGTAACTTTGTTGCTATGTAAATTTCTATATTCACATGGCATGTTTGCTTAGAGTACAGCAAATTGATAACCAGGGAATGAGGACTAGATTCTTTTACCAATCAACTTTCTGCAAACATTTTTGCCTCTATTAATAATTCATCATCCTTGATAGATGATGGCACTCCCAGATGGAAATTTTTACTGGGATAGGAATTCAGTGTAATTTTTAGAAAATCAGAGAGCACATGAAGCTAGCTGGAAAGTACTAACTAGTACCATGGAAAATGACCTGAGGGTAACTGGAAATCCCCTCAAATTTTCCAACTTAAAGTCATAAAAATCTGTTTCACCAGAGGGTTTATGAATGAACCATATAATTTTGTGGCTCGCAAATAACGACAGCTTCCCATTTGTTATTTACTTATACAGGTTGAAGCAGCAGAGACATGAAGAAAGGTCTGAGGAATAACATTTTGATCCTTTGGAGGAACCACATCAAATAGTTGAGGCAACCTGGGGTGTAAACATTCTGTATGGGAGGACACATTGTGGAATGGCTCGTGGAATAATAGGGGTTGAAGACATGCTGGAAAAAAACAAAAGACATCTCTCCTAATGTCATCGAAACTGCAGGGAAGGCAACTTGTGTTGCCTGAGAAAGCTCTGTGAGTCGGGAATGGCATCTCTAACATATCGTGGTCTCCAGATCTTACATTGCTTCTAGATAATGATCCATGAGAACAAATTGATTTTCAACTATTCTATGTATTTGGGACATATAGATTCATATATTAAATAGTTAAAACAGGGTAGTCTGGGTTCAGATCTAGGTAAATCTTGGGATTGCCCCATAAGTTAAAGTGTGAGTATGGAGATAGAAAAACCTCACCGTAATACCCATTCTGATTGTGTACACAATTTCAGTTAGGTAGGGAAATGGGAAGCCACCTTACGGCCCCCATCTAACCCACCTGGTCATGAATAGGTGAAAAAAAAAAAGAGCTAGAGAAGATGTGGAGCATGTGAAGAAAGGGCATCTTTCTCTCCTTTCCAGTGTTCCAGTGAGATTCCATTTTCTCCCAGCTGGTCACATTTTCTTGGGCCTCCTTCATCTTCTCAATCAGCCTTCCCATCTTTTCTGCCAAACCAATTCTTCCCTTACCCTGAACTTTCTGGTAGTACTTGAGCTACCTAAAGGAGATGGGTATGCTCTTCCATGTTTCTTTCTCTCCTCCGATTCATTTTCTCAGCAAACGGATCAAAGAGGAGTCCTTAAGATCCACTAATCCTGTAAGGTCCTGAGGTGACCTTATTCTGTGTGATTAGCTCATCTTGCATGAGTTGTTCTTTAGGGGAAAACAGTCTAGTGATTTCCATGGAGATTTTGCCGGTGTTAGAAAGTACTTTTGATATTGAATCTAAATATGCTGCAATAAAATAAGAAATGTGATTTAAACCGATAATCCGGCTCGTGCAGTGGCCCACACCTGTAATCCTAGTACTCTGGGATGCCTTGGCGGGAGGATCTCTTGAGGTTAGGGGTTAGAGACCAGCCTGAGTAAGAGGAAGATCCTATCTCTACTAAAAATAGAAAAAAATTAACCAGATGTGGTGGCATGCCCCTGTAGTCCAAGCTACTTGGGAGGATAAGGCAGGAGGATTGATTGAGCCCAGGGGTTTGAGGTTGCAGTGAGCTATGATGACATCACTGCACTCTAGCTGGGGCAACAGAGTGATACTCTGTCTCAAAAGCAAACAGACAAAAGCACACAAAAACCCAATAATCTTTAACACAACACTTATACATATCCATAAATATTGGTCTAAAATTCATAAGCATTTTCTAGCGTACACAGATTTTATTTTTACCAAGAAGAGAAAGGCAAAAGAGAGGAAGACAGAGAGAGAGGGAAGGAGAGAGACAGACGCTATGGGCAGGAGGGAGGGAATGGGGAACAGAAAAGAAAATCAAGGAATCAAAATGAACTCAATCCTGGGAATGCTGCCCTCTGTGTTTGACCTTATTTCTCTGCTCTAAGTGTTAAGATACTTTAATAGAGAGTACAAATTTAATACAAATTCTCACGCTCCACCTTCAGAAATACTGCTTCAGTTGATTCAGCTAGAGTAGGGTCTAGGAACTTTCCTTTTTAACAAAGACTTCAGAAAAGACTTTAGACTTCAGAAAATTCAGATTCAAGTGGTCCTGCGAAATTTTGCAGGGGGTGTTGAATATGTGCATTAAACTTCCTTTTAAATAAATATGATCATATGACCATTTCCAATTAATCCTGGAAATTCAGGGTTAATTACTTTGATGAAGGAGAAAGAAAGGATGTGGGAGTCAAGGAAAGGGATGAAAAACCTTTGTTTGTCAGGTGTCATGATGTCTAATAACCTAATAGATGAGACATACTGTAGTTATTTTTCTGTTGTGCTTTTTCAACTGATGTAAGTGATTTGATCGGATTTAGGACCATCTGAGCTCACAAAAAATAATGAGTCTGGAATTTCTCATAAAACTTTCAATAGGTGGGACTAATCAGATAGCAAGTTTAGCAAGTTATATCAGGAGCATGATAGAAATGACAAACCCATCTAACAATGGGTTCTAGGGTCCAGTTTTAATGTTTCCTTGGGCAAATCTTTGAAGTGCTCTGAGAATCATTATTCTTATCTCTAAAATGAAAGGTGTGGGAAAGATGGTCTTTTGCTTCTCTTCTAGAGGTAAATTCTGCAGAATAACTTTATGGTGGCCTTTTTGAGTAATTCATTGCTATTGGAAACTGGGTAAATGTCAGGTAGTCCGTAAGTACCAAGTTGCTAAGGGAAAAAACACTAGCAACACTTTTATTCAGCACCTACTAAGTACCAGGATCTACACTTTATGCTTTATATGTGTTTTCCCCAATACTCCCCCAAACCCAGCCATCTACGTTTCTTTATTATCATTTTATAAATTATAAAAATATGATTCAGGAATGATAAGCAGCATAATGTAGAGTTTAAGAGCAGGATTCTAGAGTCTTTAGCCCTGGGCTTGAATCCTGACTCCATCCCTTAATAACTCTGTGACTAACTATGGGAAAGGTACTTAACATTCTCTGTGACTTAGTTTCCTCATTTTTAAAATGAGGATTATAAATAATGCTTCCCTCAGGGGGTGGTAATGGATGGTATGTATTATGCAAGTGTTTGCTCTAACATTTAGTAAATGCTTTGTAAGAGCTGAGACTCAAACCCAAGTTGTTTGAATCTGGAACCTATGCTAATTCCTAGCCCAATGATGGAAATACATTTGCTGAGACAGTGTTCGAGTCCAAACAAACCCAGTGAGTCAAGATGCATCATTTGGACTCAAAAATAAATATCAAAGGTAATTAGTATGGGAGGATAAAACATACTCCCAAACTAGGACTGATTAACTGTTTAAGCCATTATATATATATATTATATTTTTATATATATTTACATATAAATATATATTATATATATTTACATATAAATATATATTATATATTATTTATATATAATATATTATTATATTATATATTTATAATATATAATATATATTATATATAAAAATATATAATATTATATATATATATATATATATATATATTTCTTTTTTTTGGAGAC
>VSMD01088958.1:0-11447 GCA_008750895.1 Mirza zaza
ATCACAACATCATCACATGCTTATGATCAATAAAAGATAGATAATGAAATTCACCTTCAATTTACTATCTACACCAAAGTATCTGTCATGCATTTTAAAACTGAACTGTATATTATGGATGTTTTCCTTTCTTTGGTTTATAAAAGTAGGCAAGATTAAATGCATATTTAAAGCTTTCTGATTTAATGTTACAATTAAACTTATTTAGTTTTATCACATATATATGATCATCTTAAGTGTATATGCTTTAGTTTTGCTTGTTTGTAAGTTTTATAATGAGGGTATTTCGAGGCTTGCTTTTCTTCACTTATTTGTCTTTGATTCATCCATGTTGCATGTAGATTTGGTTCCTCAATGTGTATTTGGTTTCATGAAAAAGCATAATTTGTATATCTTTTCTCCTGCTGTTGAGATTTTTATTGTTTCCAGGCTTCAGCTGTTGCAAGTAATGAAGCTCTGAACATTTTATGTTTCCTGGTTGATATGAGGATTTGTGTAGTCTAAGGTGTATTCATAGAAGTGAAATTTCTATGATATAAGATAGATGAATTTTTATCTGGAAGGAAAATGTCAAATTGCTTTTGTACCACCTCCCTCTCCCACTGACAGTATGTAAGACTGTCTATTGATCCATATGCTTTCCAACATTTAGTATTTTCATTCTTTTTGCCAATCTTGTGATTATAAAATGGCATCTCATTGTGGGCTCAATACGCACTTCTCTTAGTATAATATGGTTGATCATCTTTTTATATGTTCATTGGTCAATTTAAATCTGAGAAGTTTGTCTTTTCCTTCCTAACTTTTAGAAAGTAGTCATATATTGGGAATGGGAAGTTTTTGCCATTTATTAAACAATAAACAATTTGGCTGGCCTTTGTCCTCTGTTCCTGGGAGGTATCTAAATCCCTGGAATGGCTTGAGTGATGAGTGTCTTCATTATTATGGTGGCCTTGATTGATAGTTTATGCTAATAAAGTGACTCATGGTGCTCCCCTAGATGATTTATGCTGATGAGATAACTCATGATGGGAACTATCGAGGCTAAAAAGACCAACCATGTGATTAGTGAATTGGGGTTCTGAGCCAGATTATCTTTACATTCCTGGAATAAGGTTAACTGTGCATCATACAATATTCTTTCTCCATTCTTTGTGAATTTCCATAGTAAAAACAATGGAATAATGTCCTGTAGGTCTGTTATACTCTATTCCATCCTATTAAAACCAGATTAAAAAGGATTATGTTATCACAGGGCTTATTGTCATTCAATGATGTGGCTGTTGACTTCACCTGGGAGGAGTGGCAGTCATTATTTCCTGTTCAGAAGAACCTCTACTGGGATGTGATGTTAGAGAATTACAGCAACCTAATGTCATTGGGTAAAGATAATTTTCCTAAATATCTCAGTGTAAGCCCATTAATTGCCTGTCTTTTTTCTGTTGCCACAATTTATGGGTACTCTGATATCATCAATGATTTTGGACTTGGAATTTTAGAACTTATTTTATTTATGATTACACAGTGATTACATCTAATTTCACTTTCCAAATGAACAGTTTTTATTGCTGAGATTTATACTGTAAATTCCCTGAAACAGAACTTTTCCTCACAGGCTGTAATACTGCTCAGGTACTTCGTGATTGCCTCTTGACAGGTTATCAAGCTACCAAGCCAGAAACATAGTTCAGTTGGAGAACAGAGAACAAGGAATAGTAGAGAGAGATTTCCCAAGTCAGTGAAGTCCAGGTGAGTGAAACCAATGCAATGGGAGTTAGTGGAACAAAAGTACTAATTGGCCATTGATGGGTTGGAATCCTTGTTGTTTTAACAATTTTTTAAATAGTCTCTGAACCTTTAAAGGTGACTTAGAGTGAGTGAAAAGAGGTCTTCAATATGAATGATTCCTCTTCCTCTTACTATCTGCTTAATCCATTTGTGCTGCTTTAACAAAATACCTGAGACGAGGTAATTTATTCAGAACAGAAATTTATTTTAAACAGTTCTAGAGGTTGAGAAGTCCAAGATTGAGGTACCAGTATCTGATATCAGGTGAGTGTAATCTTGCAGCATCCTCACGTGGCAGAAGGTGGAAGGGGAAGTGGAAATGAATTTTATATTTTCATGTGTCAGACGAGCAAAAAGGAGCAAACCCAGTCCCACAAGCCCTATTTATCATGACATTAATCTGTTCATGAGGATGAAGCCTTCATGATCTAAACACCTCACATTACGTTCCACCTCCCACCACTGTTTCATTGGGTTTCCAACACATGATAACTATCTTGTGATTATGTTTTCCAACAGATGAATTTTGGTTGGGGGCATGTTGAGACCATAGCACCATATTTCTATCTATGACTCCTAGGAGAAGATGTACCTCTTTATCTACCCTGGATCAGGATCTTGCCTATTTTATTTGTTTCTTGCTATTTTTCTTAGTCTTCTTTTGTAGGCTGTTAGACACAACTACCCTTCACCACCTCCTACCAATACTCATATATCTTTTGTAGTATGCTTTAAAATATTCCCAGAGTCTTTTTCAAGTTTGATGACACCTATGTTCCCTTAGTTCATAAGTTATACTTTTCTTTTATTGAATGTCTCAGACTTATAGTGTGTACCTGTGGATCACTTTCTGAATTCTCTTCGAATATTGCCTTGCAATTCTATCCTTCATTTCATGATAATAGTAGCATTTACTGATTTTTTTGTCTCTCTAGAAGTAATGTGGCAAGTATATGATTGGTATCAGGAAGATACTGAGAAGGATGAACCTGTGGAGAGAGATTGTGAAAATAACGCATTGGGAAAAATATTTTCTCTGAGAAAAAATTTTGTTCCATTCATAGAAATATCCCATAAATGTGACTCAAGAGAAATATCTTTGAAACAAAATTCATATTCAAATTTTCAGAGTAAAAGCCATTCAGAAATGAACTCTGATGAGTTAAGTGGTCATGGGAAATCATTTTCCCATACTATACTTGAAACCTCCTACACTCCAGGCCAGTACTATGAATGTAATTTATGTATAAAGGCTTTCAGCATGGTGACAAATTTTAAAAGACATCACAAAATTCACACAGAAAGCAAATATCATGAATGAAGTGAACGTCCAAAATCCTTCCAGTATAAGTGAAAACTCAACATACACCAGAGAACTCATACAGGAGAGAAGCCGTACAGATGCAGTGAATGTCAGAGAGCTTTTAGTACAAAATGTCATCTCACTCTGCACCAGAGAACTCATACAGGAGAGAAATCATATGGATGTGCTGAGTGTCAGAAAGCCTTCAGAACAAAGTATCATCTCATTCTACACCAAAGGATTCATACAGGAGAAAAACCCTATGAATGCAAAGAATGTGGGAAAGCTTACAGGGAAAAGACAAAGCTTAGGTTACGTTACAGAGTACATATGGGAGAGAAACCTTTTGAATGTGGTGATTGTGGAAAAAGTTTTATGCAGAAGTCAAATCTGATTATCCATCAAAGAATTCATACAGGAGATAAACCCTATGGATGTAGAGAATGTGAAAAGGCCTTGTGTAGTAAGTTTCAGCTTGTTGTTCTCCAGTGAATGCATACAGGAAAAAAATCCTATGAATGTAAAGAATGTGGGAAAGCCTTAAATAAAAACTCACACCTCATAACACATCAGAGAATTCATACAGGAGAGGAACTTTATGAATGCAGTGAATGTGGAAAAACTTTTATACACACATCACAACTCATTGTACATCAGAGAAGTCATACAGGGAAAAAACCTTATGAATGCAAGGAATGCGGGAAAGCCTTTAATAAAAAGTCACACTTCATAACACATCAGAGAATTCATACAGGAGAGAAACCTTTTGAATGCAGTGAATGTGGAAAAGCTTTTATATGAAAAGCAATGCTCATTATACATCAATGAACACATACAGGAGAGAAGCCCTGTGTGCGTGTTGAATGCCAAAAAACCTTTAGTGGTATGGCAATGCTTACTAGACATCAGTTGATTCACATGGGAAAGAAACTCCATGGATGCAATGAATGTGGAAAAACCTTCTGTCAAAAAAGCCATCTTATTATTCATCAACAATGCCATACTGGAGAAAAAAACACGGATTCATTCCACGTGGTCAAATCTTCAACCAGAAGACACAGCTTATTATACATCAGTTGATTCACATGGGAGAGAAACCCCATGGATGTGATGAATGTGGAAAAACCTTCTGTCAAAAAAGCCACCTTATTATTCATCAACAATGCTATACTGGATAAAAACCCTATGGATGTAGTCCATGTGGTCAAATCTTCAACCAGAAGTCACAGCTTATTAGACGTCAGAGACATCACACAGGAGAGAAGCCATATCAACGTAGTGAATGTGGTAAATCCTTTTTTGAAAAATCGTACCTCATTGTTTATCAGAGAAACCTTATCAGTGTAGTGAATATGGGAAAATGTTTTCTGTCAAGTTCTTCCTCACTTCCCATCAGGAAAGTCATAGAAGAAAAAAAATCTTGGGAACACAGTGCTAGAAAGACTTCAGTGAATACTCAAATCTCCCTGAATATAAGACAACTCACATGAGAGACAACCTGTTAATTTAGAGAAAGTTTAGGTACTTTTCTAAGAATTTTGGCTTATGAAACATCAGAAAACTTATCTAAGAGAAATATCTTTTAAATGCAGTGAAAAAGGGAAAATTACCTCCCAACAATGTAGCCTTGTATTTTATTAAAGACAACATGAATCAATTAAAAGATGAAAATCTTGATAAGATAAATTTCATTGTATGTCACACAGAAACAAAACTTTTGAGAGCAGCACATGGTTTTTGCACAGACCATCATAAAATTTTTCACTAAGGAAAAATCCTGTGAGTTCTGTGAATCCCGTAATACCTTCCAAACAAATGAGTTTTCATATCACAAAATACAGATGACTGAAGTCCTGTGGATGAGATGCCTCTGTCATAAAGTCCAAACTCATTGTGCATCAGAGAATATTTATGGAGGAGAAATAGTGTAGCGTAATGATAGCAGGAAAGGTTGTTTACATATAAATAATTGTATAATAAAAATTCTGACCCTGCCACATTACCATGTATTCATACAAAATACAAAGTAGTTAGTTATGAAGAGCAGATAATCACAGTATGCCAAATGGTACTTTGTTACATATTTGAATATGTGGGATAGTCAGAGAAGTAAATTAAGAAAAGTCTCAGATGTATGTATTTGCCTTGTTTCTGAGTGTTTTTGTAGAACATGTATAGAATGTTTTTCAAAATTCATAAGATACTGCAAGAAAATTGTCTATCATGTAATTGTCAATCCAGTTTGTATGTGCAGTTTCTATCAGAATATGCCATCATTGTAAGTTTTTGTATGACATAAATTGTAAGAGAAATAATCAGATTTAAGATTTAAAAAGAACTCTATAACGGATCAACACCTAAGTGGACATATAGGAGTAACATTTATTGGGTGTCGTGAAGGTGGGAGGGGGAGGAGGCGATGGGTATATACAGCCACAACGAGTAAAATGTGCAACATTTGGGGGATGGACACACTTGAAGCTCTTACTTGAGGGGGGAGGGGGGCATGGGCAATATATGTAACCTTAACACTTGTACCCCTATAATACGCTAAAAGAAAAAAGGGGGGGACGAACTCTAATATAATACCATGTACCTTTTTTCTTTACTGTTTACTGATATATGTAAATGGATTCGGTAGTTCTTTTCAACCTGTTTGAATAAGAAGCTTTTAAAACCAAATTGTCTTCTGGTTGTTGGAAAAAAAATCCATTAAAATTGCTGAGGTTTAAGAATTGAAGGAAGCTGAAGCGAGCCGTCCCAAAAAGTAGCTGGGAAAGTAGCTGGCATGAGAAAATAGCTGTGGGACGCTTGCCCAATTAAACTATATATAATAAATTGACAAGCACTTTTCCAGTGCTGCAGTCCAAAACTGTCTCTTGTCTCTGTGTCCTTTTTTCTTCCAGGGCTGCGGCCAGTTCTGTCTGTGTCTTAAGTATATGTTCTGTGTATGTCATCCCCCGTTCTGTAATCGGGCCATGACAAGTGTGGCACAGCGAGCAGGGTCCTGAACCCTGGAGAAACAGTTTATTCAGCTGGTCAACAAGCCACATCCTGCTAATCGTGGGAACAAGCAATAGGATCCCGTTCTGCTGACTTGGGTCTCAGCCAATCTGACCCTGGGACGGCTCGCTTCAGTTTCCTTCAAAGAATGATCAGTAATGACAACTATTCTGTTCCTAGTTGAGTTCTCCCAAGCCTCCTGCATAACTAGGACTACAGGTGTGTGTCACCACACCTGGCTAATTTTTTTGTTTTAGAGACAGGATCTCGCTGTATTGTCCAGGATAGTTTTGAACTCCTGGACTCAAGAGGTCCTCCCACCTCAGCCTCTCTAAGTGCTGAGATTATAGGCATGAGCCACTGTGCCTGACTGTATTGCTTTTATTTCTCTACTGAAACTTGAGAACTCTTTCTATGATTTCAAGATTGTGCATACTTACGAAGTATTGTTATCATAATTACTTAAAGTTTTTCCCCTGATGGTCTTAATACCTTGGTCATTACAGGTTTGGCATCTGATGATTGTCTTTTCCTTTAAAATTGGTCAGCTTTTCTTGGCTTTTTGTATGTTGAAGAATTTTCTAATTTTCTGTTGTGTCTTGGACTTTTTGAATATTATTGAGTCTGTTCCATTAAAATCCCTGGACAATGTTAATTCATTTTGCTCTAAAATACAATCAACCAGGCTATATTCATATCATAAATCCTTTTGTGAGTAGTNTTTATCTAGGCCTTGGGTAGTGGTTTATATCATAGTTCAATTTTCAGAACCTTTACTATGCTTTGTGTTTTTCACACATATGCAGTGGGGGGGGGGGTGAGTCTAGGATTTATGTCTTAAGGAAGTCTCTTCGTTAGCTTCTTTCCAGGATTTTTCCCCATAGTGTCTGGTTCCTTAGAGTCCCATTTTACCCAGTATTTTGGCTATAAAGATGGAATTCTGTCGCTAGTTTAGTCTTCCGTGATGTCAGGCAGTTTTATACTAAGCTCACCTAAGGCCAAAGCAGTAAACTAAAAGATAAGGGAGAGAAAGGATTTCCCCCAATGCTCTTTGCACAACAGGGAATCATTTTCCAAGTTTTTCTGTCCTTAGAGATGAATTTTCTCTCAGAGTTTTGGTGCCTATGCCACTGCCTCTACTGTGGCAGTGCAGTTTCAAGAGAAGAGCAAGACTTAAGGAAGTGCCAACCTAGAACAAATAAAATAGAGATTCCAGCGGGGCGCAGTGGCTCATGCCTATAATCCTAACGCTCTGGGAGGCCAGGGTGGGAAGATCGCTTGAACTCAGGAGTTGGAGACTAGCCTGAGCAAGAGTCAGACCTGGTCTCTACTAAAAATAGAAAAAAAATCAGCCAAGTGTGGTGGCTCATACCTGTAGTCTCAGCTACTTTGGAGGCTGAGGCAGAAGGATCATTTGAGCCTAGAGTTTGAGGTTGCTGTGAGCTAGGCTGACACTATGGCACTCTAGCCTGGGCAACAGAGTGAGACTCAGTCTCAAAAAAAAAAAAAAAAAAGTTTCATTGCACACTTTTAGTCTCAGGAGATTGCTTTTCTCTGATTTGTGACCGTGAAGACTGTTTTTCTTGGAGGATGGTGGAGTGAGATGGATGAAACCTCCAGTGATTGTCTCTCTGCATGAACACCAAATTAAACAAGTAGCTATGCATGACAGCACGTTCAGAAGAACCAAAAATCAAATGAGTGGTCACAGTACCTGGTTTTAACATATGTCAATGAAAAAGACACTGAAGTGGGCAGAAAATGTAAATAAGGCAGTCTTACATTGTCTATGTCACTTCTCCCCTCCCCCAACCCCCGACAGCACCATTGTGCCGAATGGAGAGAGAATCTGTGTGCACCGGGGCAGAGAGTGACATGTATGTGGAACTTTGCATTGGAACTCAGGACTGCCCTGACACGAGAACACAGCACAGGGCAGAATCCCGCTAGTGCCCATAGAAGGAGCATTTAGACCAGCCTGGTCAGAAGACTGGTTTTTCTTAATATCCTTGCTCTTTGCTTCAGCAGCAGTTTCCTAATTTGTCTGGCTTTCAGGCCAAAGGTAAGAGATACAGAAAGGAAAAAAATGAGGAAACTCACTCTATGCATTGCTTGTTTTTCAGCTTTGCACTTTATTCTCCCCTTGCAATTATTTATTTTTACAGTTCTCAAGTGGTTGCTTTTATGTTTTTTCCAAAGTGTTTAGGTGTAATCAGTGAGAGTGATAAACTGTAGTGGGCTTGCTCAATCATGGCTGGCACCAGAAGTCACATATATTTATTTTCAAGTGATAAGCTATCCTTACATTCCTGGGAACTTGATCTTAAAGTCTATTTTATATATAATATATATATATATATATATATATAATATAGAGAGAGATATAGATATATAGATAGATAGATTTGATTGCTAACAATTTGTTCATGACTTTTACATCTCTGTTTATGAGGGATCTTAACCTGAAATTGCCAAAGTAGTGTTTCATTGGCTTTGATGTAAAGATTTTCTCAGTTTTATCTTTTACCATTTGTAGATGAGATCTAATGTTCCATTTGCTTACTTTGAATATTTTGGAATTTCTGGTCTGTTTCTTTTCATTTTTTTTCCCCCAAACTGGCTAATTCTTTTCTGAACTCATCTCTTCATAGAAATTTCTTGTCAACTGCAGAAAATAGCAACCAAGGAAAACAACTAGTATTTTGTTTTTCATTTTTTCAAAGCCACAAGGTGATTTATAATAATTTGCCACCCAAGTTGTTGAGTGTGTCAGTTTTACAAATGTTCTGTCATTGGATGAGATGAGCCTCTATTTTTTTCAGCTTCTAATAATAGCTCACCTCCTTCTTCCTGGACCCAAAGTCAATACACACATATTGTGTTTTTGTTATGGCAGCATGTTGCTTCTAGGTACCAATTTCTGTATTAGTCAGTGTAGGCTCAGTTATGCTGTGGCACTAGCAACCTAGAAATTGTGATGGTTTTCAAAAAGAAGTCACAGTGAATATCCCTGAAGTATTAAAGTGTTCTGAAGTATTTCCATTTTCCTGCAGTATAGAGTTATTGAGTAATTTTAGATGTTGCTAAGTTAAGAATGCATGTTATGGTTAAGAATGCATTTTTAAAGTATGCATTAAGGAAATAGAAGCAGGATGTATATCTTCCAAACTAGTCAAGAGCAAGAATAAAGAACAAAAATAGAATGATTAAATTAAAAACCCTAAATCATCGTGAGCCCAAAAGAAAACTAACAAGCAGATTATATAAAGAAACTTGGACTAAATAGACCAAATAGAAATAAATAGGTTCTAACACAAATGTATTAGTTACTAAAGGAAGTGTAAATGGATTAAATATTTCAATATACAAAGTTTGTCGGACCTCACAAATAAAACAAAAATGCTATCTTAATTCTATTTATGAAATAACCACATAAAACATGGGAAGTATTTTTTGAATTGAAAAATATCTCATGGAGATACTAAACATAACAAAATTAGTGCAGCTAAATTATTATCAGACAAAATAATCTTTAAGGAAGAGAGTCACTAATAATGGGAAGAAATCCTAAATCCTTATTCACATCAGGCTAGTACCTCAAATTACCTACGGTAAAAATGGAAGAATTATACAGAGATAGACAAATCTACAAGATATATAAGGGGATTTTAATCCCTTTCTGCTAGTCTATTAAAGAATAAGCTGATACAAATGTTTACAAAAGTATGTAAGTATTGAACAATATACTTTACAAAAATCAATATAATGGACATGCTGTGTAAAATATCTGTAAAATTCACAGGCTTCTCAAGCACTTACCCCCAAAACTTAACCGCATTTACTATGATCTGGGTTATAAAGCAAGTCTCAACAGATTTCAAAAGACTGAAATAATATTTACCATGTTCTGTAAGCTTGTATATACTAAGTTAGAAATCAACAACAAAAATTAGCTTGACAATCTCTATAATTTTAAAAATTCAGAAATAAATTCTAAGTATCCCTTGGGTCAAAAAGGATTTATTAAAAATAGAAATCATTTTTCCAACTTTGCATTCTGGTGATTTTTAAGCATAGAAAGGTTGAAAGACTGAACAACATATAGATCTACAAAATAGATTGAGCAGTTATCACCATTTTTCTATCTACCTATTTTCCACCTATTTATCTTTTCTGAATCATGTGAAATTAATTTAAAGATATAACATTGTACTTCTAAATCTATTTCCATGCATTCCCTACATAGTCATAGTACCATTGCCACACCTAAGAAATTAAACAAGTCCCTAATATCATTTAGTATATAGCCCATGCTTTAAATTTAATTTCTATTAAATGTACATATATTTAACATATTAAATATATGTATTTAAATACCTGGTACAATAAGAAAAATAAGTCAAAGTTTTTAAAATGGAGAAGGAAGGGAAACATTCTGTTATTAAAGATTTACTGTGTAAGTCAAAATTCAAATAAAGATTGTCTATGTCAAAATCCAAAACCTACAGATTAAGTATTAGAATTAATAAAATAGTTTATCAAAGTTGCTGGGTACAATGTCAACATACAAAAGTCAATTGTGTTTCTATCGAAAGAATTAAACAATGAAATTATTAAAATAAAAAAGATTTATGAAATCATTAAAATATCGAGTATCAAGGAATGAATCTAATAAAAATATGTTAATCCATCTTTGTAAGAAACAATGTGAACTCTACTCAGACATGAAAGTGGACCAAACAAACGGAGTGATACGCTGTGTTCAAGGATCACAAGACTTCATACTGCAAAGACGCCACTCATTCAAATGGCTTACAGATTCCGTGCAGCCCTAATACAAATCCCAGCCACCTTTTTCAGGTGGAAATCGATAAGGTCAAATTTTTATGTGTATTCACATAAAGGGACAAAGGACCAGAATATGGCAGGAGGCCTTGGTTTTTTAGTTCTTAAAACTCAGAAAGCTCTCTCGGTCTAGACTGGTACGGTGAAAGGGGCGAACAACAGCCCAACTCCGGATTCCGCCGTGCGGTGTGAACGCGGGAGTTAGGATAGAGACTGCCCTACCGAGCGGGGAGGGACCAGTCCCAACATCTACACGCAGGGAAAAGGAAGCCGACACCTGCGTCGCGGCGTCGGCAAGCGGCGCCCGCGCGGGCCGTGGCGGCCGGGACACACGTGACCTCCCCGGGCACAGGTGGATAACGCTCTCCAGGCTGCGTGGTTGCCAGTGTGGGCTCCGCGACCACCTCCGCCCGGCCTTACCCGTCGCCGTCTCTCCCCACGGCGCCCACCCCGGACGCTCCGGATCCCCGCCCGCCGCGGCCGGGCTCCTCCAGACCCAGCTCTGGCT
>VSMD01088963.1:0-19907 GCA_008750895.1 Mirza zaza
CATGCGCCACCATGCCCGGCTAATTTTTTCTATATATATTAGATGGCCAATTAATTTCTTTCTATTTATAGTAGAGATGGGGTCTCGCTCTTGCTCAGGCTGGTTTCGAACTCCTGACCTTGACAGCAGCTCATTTTATATACTCATGAAAGGCAGTGAATTTTCTTCTGACAGGCACTAGGGACCTTGGATGTAGAAGGCGGATGTTGTCTTCCCATCAAACCCACTCTAGGATTCACAGCAGGACAATTGGTGAAGTGTGACGCACTTTAGCTTTTTGTTGTCACAGTCCTGGCGTCTCAGCTTCCACTGGTTCACTTCACAGTCATGGCTGCCGTGGAGGGGCAGGGCTATCCGTGGAGCCTCCTGCACACTCCTGTTGTCCCTCTGTGTCACCCCTCCGAGCCTCCTTTGTCCTGCCAGCTTGGCAGCCCAGCAGCGAAAGGATTTCCTTGGTCAAAGTGAATCCAACTTCTGCCCCAGAGCAGCCCCCAGATTCTGAGGGAGCCCAGGCTGTCTTGCAGGGGTGAGGAGCTCTGAGCAACCAGAGCCCAAGCCTGGTCGTCTTTGATTTCTTCACACCGGTGACCCACTTGCTGCACAGTGTCCTGTGCTGCTCCTTGAGCAGAATCTCCTCCTGCCCCACCCCGGCCCCAACCACCCAGGCTGGGTGTTCTCCAGGGTGCAGGTGGGAAGACTCAAACTGTCGATGTGTGTTCGCTGTAGACATTTTGGAAACAAACTTTGAATCATCTTCTTTTATGTTTTTAACCAATAATCCCACCCAGTGCTACAATGTTATCTTTAAGAACTGTGGAAAATTCTATTGTGTGGTGCACTCATTTTCTCTGTTGGACAATTAGGCAGTTCCCAGTTTTTCACTGTTTATTACAAACATTGCTGCAGTAAGCCCCATACTCTTGGTAAATGGTTTTTCAAGCCCATAACTGTTCTTGGGATGAGTTACTTTAGGTGGCAGCACTTCGTCACACCTTTCCATATGTTGTTCCTGGTGGCCTTGCCCTCGTGGGACCGGCAGCTGCACTTAGTAAAGACGGGGGTGTGTGCCTGTTCCCCCGTGCCTGGTGGCTGCTGTTTCCTAGACACCCCCTTGCCGTGTCCTCGAGGCACCTGGGTTGGCAGCATGAGCCACCTCCTCTGTCCTGGACTTTGCAGCTTTGTCGCTGCTGTCAGCGACCTCTGTGAGACCTGCGCTCACTGCCGTGGGCCCAGGCCACGGTGCAGCTCCAGGACGAGTACTAGCCTGTCCCCAAGACATACGTTGACACCGTCATGCCCTTGCGCCTCCACACTGCATGCACACTTCTGCTCAGGGTCTGTTTCTCTGCCCCGCAAAGGTTCCAGAGGGTGACAGCACAGGCCCCCACACCGGGGGAGAAGAGGGCGTGTTGCCACCTGAAGTATCCCCCACCCACACACACCCCGGGGAATTTCTTCATTCTTCGGTAATAACAGAAATAGTAGCTGCCTCCATTTACTGAGAACTTCTTAACGTGCACAGGCAGCTCTGCTCCTCCCAAAAGTTATCTGAAATGATCCCTACTTCACACAGGGAGGCAGGAACACTGAAAGAACTTGCAGGAACTTGTACTGTTAGCCATCACGCCGACCATGGGGCACAGTGATTTCTGCTTCAGAGTCTTCGATCTCTGCCACTCACAGCCTCTCAGCTGGGAGAGGCTCCGTGAGGTTTTCCTTGAAGGAGGTGGCATGCCTGGTCTCTGCACACGGAGCGTCATTCCCACCCACGTTGCCGCACTCGGACACACACAGACGCCTGCAGCTGGGCAAAACCATCCAACACAAACCCTATTTTATAGCCACGTGTGGAACATCTTGTGTAATTTATCCAATACTGTCCTGAAAGTGGAAAACTTGTGTGGTGCTCAGTAGGATTTCTACTAAATGCCTATCATTTTCAGACCATTGAAAGTAAGAGAGACCCTCAGCTGGGGAGCACGTGCAGTTTGTAAAAATGGTCCTTTCCCCGTCTTGCGCAGTCCTGTCAGCGACGCTTGTCCAGGCCTGTGTCAGTGCTCGAGAGCTGGGATGCTAGCGCTCTGCCTCTGGCTCTTGGGGTAAGGAGCTTATGGATTAGGGGGGCTCCACTGTGCCCACACAAGGTGACAAAGGTCATCTCTGAAGTTGTGTTTCTTTCATGCAGCAAACCTGAGAGTGTCCCCACCTGGCCCTACAGGATATGCCAGCGGTATCTTCCTTTCTGCCCGTCTGTGCTCATTTGTCGGATGGGACAGGTGCTGTGAGGCTGGTGCGTGGTCCGGGTGGACACCGCACAGGGCAGCCGGAGCCCAGGGATGACTTCAGAAGTGCCAGGCTGACGTGAATCGGGGTGACGAGTGCGGGGACCAGGTGGAACCCTCTGAGGAGCAGAGGGGCCGCCTGGGGTGCTGGTTGTGTGGAGTGTTCCTCCTCCTCCATGAAGGGCTTCGGTTCACCTGTGGTGACCGGCGTCCCTGTGGGTGTGGCCTCCAGGAGGGATTGGGCCGTGTGTCCTTTTCTAAGTGCATAGTCAACAATTTGGAATCCATCATCTCTGCTTATTTTTTCTTTGGGATCCAGTTTAACAAAACTTGTTAGGCAGATGCTTTGGTTTCCCTGTGTTCTTACACGTCCGCGTCACAGACTCCGTGGCTTTCTTCCTCGTACGTGTTGTATTTTTGTTTCTCGGTTTACCGATTCGCTCCAGTGTCGCACAGCTCCCTGGGCATGCTTGGCAGGAAAGTGTTTCAGTAAACACTCTGGTCTAAACACTTTCTCCTCGAGAACTGCCAGGGCCGCTGTGACACCTTGGAGTGGCCAGGTCAGGGTCAGTTTGTCACCGGCCCTGAGCAGACACAGGTTTGTTGACACTGAACTTTAGTCCTCAGAGTAAGTTCTAGAGCCATGGTGAGCACGTGAAGTGCAAAGTAATGGCAAACAGTTGTTAACATGAAATCTTAATGTGTGGGTGCTGCGGAATTTTTGCTTTCACCTTTCCTCATGCCAAAGGTGTTGAGGATGAGGTGTCTTGCAGTGTCCCCACCGTGTCCCCAGCCTCACAACCCCACTGTCTGGCTTCTGACACGTCCTTCCCCGTGGCATTGGTGGGGGGGTCCTCGGGGACACAGCCCTGTTCCCACACAGACTTAGATGTCATGGCTGCTGTTCCTGAGAAACATACCCGCCCACTCGTGCACACCAGTGGGGCCCCCCCCACATCCTCAGGACACCATGTGGTGTAGTTGGTCTCATTCTCCAGCACGTCACCCTCGTCAGCCCTTCCACGACCTATACATCCTTGCCACGTCCCTGGGACTGCCCACGTCCCATGGTCTCGTGAGGCCCCTTGCTTTGCCTGTCCCTTTTCCTTCCCTCACACTTGCTTTCCTCTTGAAGTGGATTTTGTTCTCTCTCCACACTGGAGCGTGAGGTTTGGGAGAGCAAGACGTGCCCCCTCCTCAGGGACGTGTTCTGATCCCCAGGGATGTGTTCTGGTCCCCAGAGTGCTGCCCTGCCAGACCCTGGGACCAGTTCCTGTCAAATGTGCAGTGAGTGGGAGGGAGGGCCACCCCAGGCTTCATGTGTTGACAGAAAGCAGATGTGAGTGGCGTGTGTCTGTCTCACGGGAAGTGCTGTCCCGACCTGCCTTTTCTTGTCCTGGTGTTGCTCCCGCCTGTCCAGGCTCTGGCTGCTGCCAGCAGAGTGCACGGACCCTCTGCTTGTTCCTGCTGTGCACAGACCGCCCTGCCGCCAGCTCGTGGTCTGCATTTGCAAGGCTGTAGGATCTGCTCACTGGGTTGAATCATCTTTGGGTCTGCTCTTTGCCAGGTTACTTGTCCTGCTGCCGGTTCCTGGATGACAATCAGATCGTCACCAGCTCTGGAGACACCACATGGTAAGTACCTGAGCCAGGGCAGGCAGTGGCCTCTGTGAGTCCTGTCACTCCCGCAGCATCTAGACGTATTGGAAGTAAGATTCTTGACGTGAATTAAGCTGTCTTTAATTTGAAATGGTCTTAAGATTTAAAACACATGCCTATAAAAGACTTAGTGTGGGGAAAAAAAGGTTTAAAACACAAAGTGGCTATGGGTGAGTTGGTTATACTGTTTGTAGATATAGAAAGTTGAGTCTTGAGCAGCTAAGTGAAATACAGGTAATTAAGCTACGGTTGTGCATGAAGTACCTGCTCTGCTCTTTTCTTTTCTCCGTGTATTTTTACCTGCTTAGGTAATGTTTTGTAGCCCTTTGGGGGAGTTGGGTGGGCTTGAGTCGTCCCTTTCTAATGGCGCCGTCGCGTATGAATGGTGAGTGCAGCTTAAAAATAGCAGGTGTCACAGTTTAAGTGACTTGTTAATAAAGTTTTTATCATACTGGTAGGCGGAAGCCTACTTAAATAAGCTCTAAAATTTTTTCATTTGTACTGTCAAAGCACATAAATTAAATGACTAGATCGTTACTTAATGAGAGTCGTTTTAGACTTAAACTGTCCTTGTGGGTTTTTCTAGTCGTCTTAGGCATGATTTAGTGCCAGGAGTGGCCTGGCTGTCCATCTGTGACAGACACCAGCGTGTGGTCAGCAAGGGTTCACTGAAACGTGGGCCCTCACCCTGCTTGTGAGCAGGGGGTGCGTGATATCATAGGGTGTCCTGGTCACATAAACTTCATGGAATCAGAGATTTATAGTCTAGGCTGTCAATCTTGGGAAGACTTTATTTATTAGAAGATATTTTTAAAGCACTTTCATTCATTAACCATTTTTTTTTTCAGACTCCTATAGGTATCTTACTTCCTCCTTACGTCCCTCAGGCCCTAGAAAGGAGACTCCCTGAGCAGCTTGTGTTATAATCAGCTGATTGGATTTGCGCTGCCTGCCCAGCCAGCTTCTCCGCTAAGGCTGACGCGAGCTGGTGGCTCTCAGTTCTGTGGGTTGAGGCGCAGGAACCATACCTGCGCTGGTAGCTTTGGAGCCTGCCTCGTATAGCCAGGCTCTGGCAGGGTGCGGTCTAGGTGTCACTTGTGGACAGCCAGCCCATTAAGCAGAGATACAAGGGAATTTGTCTTTTAAAAAATTAAATTTCTTAAGTCAAAGTGCAGAGGTTTACTGTGGTCCTGGTTTTGAAGGGCAGTTAGTCTCAGGACCAGTCTGAGAGTATAAGGTTGATGGCTGTTGTCATTTGCTCAGTGCCCTGTGGGACATCGAGACCGGCCAACAGACGACCACGTTCACGGGACACACTGGAGACGTCATGAGCCTCTCTCTCGCTCCCGACGCCAGGCTGTTTGTCTCTGGTGCTTGCGATGCTTCAGCCAAACTCTGGGACGTGCGAGAAGGGATGTGCCGGCAAACCTTCACCGGCCATGAGTCCGACATCAATGCCATTTGCGTGAGCTTGGGTGAAGGCGTGGGGACGGGCTCCACTGGCTCTGCGAGTGGTTTAGGTTGCTAAATTTTACACTGTTTTCCAGATTAGATGTTCTCTTTCCTTCCATGCAATTACAATCTAATTTACAGACAAGTACACAGCAAACTCCACTGGGATCTGCTGTGACCTTCAGGAGCCAGCTGGCTCTATGCTGACCCTTTGTCTCACACATAGCCACGAGGTGTCTGTGCCCGGCCTTGTCCCCACCCCTCGCAGTGACCAGTCATTGGTGTTTACCTCTAGCTGGAGACAGACAGTAAACTAATACAGGCCACCACTACAGGTCAGGGTGCAGCTGGTCCAAGATACCTCCCTCCATGCTAGCACCCTGACAGCAGGCCACTGGTGTGCTCAGCCACTGGCCTCGAGGCACAGGTCTGGTTCCCTGGCGCAGAGCTCTGCTGCAGTGCTGACCAGCGGTCAGCCCCTTCCCTCCTCACTCCACGAGACTAGCCTGACAGTCGGCAGCTACAGAGACACACATGCTTGTCAGTTATGGCCATGTTCCCACTGTTCTGTTGGAATAGAATCTCTTCCCTGGGGATGACGACCGCAGTGTCAGGTCACAGTGTCTGTGAGGGTCCCTGGTGCGAGTCCTGTCCTATTCCAGTCCTGAGTGGGTCCCTGCTCTTGCTAATCTTTGCCTGCTGTGTCAGCAGCCCGCCATCGAGCAATCCATATCTCCAATGTTTCTGTTTGAGCATTTACACACCGTCTTGACTTCCTTTCTCTTTCCAGTTCTTTCCAAATGGCAACGCATTTGCCACTGGCTCGGATGACGCTACCTGTAGGCTGTTCGACCTTCGTGCGGACCAGGAGCTCATGACTTACTCCCACGACAACATCATCTGCGGGATCACCTCCGTCTCCTTCTCCAAGAGCGGGCGCCTGCTCCTCGCCGGGTACGACGACTTCAACTGCAACGTCTGGGACGCGCTCAAAGCTGACAGGGCAGGTAGGTGGCTGTGGGGCCTTTCCGCGTTTCCTGGGTGCTCAGGTAGTGTCCTTAGGGTAGGCCTGACGTGCATCAGCTGCAGTGTCTTAGCCTCCATCACTCAGGCTGTGGTGTGGCAGAAGGGAGGGTCCCTGCCGGATGTCCCGACTCTGGCCCTCCAGGTGGGTCGACCCCATGGGCACCAGCAGCTCTTCCCACCCTCGCTCATGAGGGGCACGTGGGTGGCACTGTGGGCAGGAGGGGACCCAGCCGCTCAGCCCTGTGAGGCCACCAGGACAAAGCAAGAGAGCCTGTGGAGCGCGGGTGGGGCAGGCACATCCCAGCGGCCTTCAGTTTATAGCCAGAGTTTTGTGTATCGAGAGCAAGTGCATCCTTGTCAAGTATATGAAAGTACAAATTGTAGAGAAGATGAGAACTTTCTGTTCTCATCTCATCTGTTCTCATGGACATTGGGGCATTTGAATTGGAAAATGTTGACACTTTCAGAATCTTTCAACTTTGTCCATTTCAGTGCGTGGGGGGTGGCAGAACGGAGCATGTGTCCGGGCCTCGTGGCCTCATCGTGGCTTCCTGCTTCTGGTGGATGCTGCTCCCACCTCCTGGGCAAATGCCTCCCTTTTTCTCCCCAGCCTGAGTGGGCCAAATCGGAGTGTGTCCGAGCGAGTCCCTCAGTCGCTGAGCTGTTGAGGCCGAGGAAGCCAGTCCCGGCCTCCGCAGAGAACACTCAGCCCCGTGCCCAGCTGTGGAGGTGGAGGTGGAGGAGCTTGTCTGAAAGGAGCTCCCCGGGGGAGGAGTGCAGCGTCTCGGCTGTGGGCTTGTCCATGCAGGACTGTGCAGTGTCCACAGGAGGCTCCTCTCGGTGCTGGGCGCCGGCCCCGTGGTCTCCCGGCTACCGAGCCTTCTCTGGCAGGCGCTGCAGTCACAGGCCAGGGGAGGCAGCCCACACCCACACGTTCTCATGCTGTAGATTGTTGCTTTGAGATCGGGCTGATTTTGATACTTTTTGATGGTGGTTTTTGCTTCATTTTTTAAGCTGCTTAAGTGAGTGCTGAGAAAGTGCAAGAGGCTATGTTCTGTGTACCTTTGAATGAAGGAGTTTTCTGGTCATCTTACTGCCTTTTTTTCTCTTTTTAAATCAACTTGCCTTTAAACAGACATAAGAGCAGGCTTTTGAGCGTGTGTGTTTTCTGTGAGCTCTTCCATGCCGTGGGCTATCTCTAGGGAAGGAGCATGGGGTCGATGCCCCTGGCAGGGTCAGCCGTGCGCGTCCGCTCTCCACTCGGATAGGCCCCTCCCCCTCTGCCCACGGGGGGTCCTGGGTCTCATCCCCTCAGAGAAGAGCCACCCAGCCCTGTCTCGGTGTCACGTAGGGGTGAGGCCCCTCTGGGCTCCAGCGTGACTGTGCTATGGTTGTGCCCAGGTGTCTTGGCTGGACATGACAACCGCGTCAGCTGCCTGGGAGTGACTGACGACGGCATGGCTGTGGCCACAGGGTCCTGGGACAGCTTCCTGAAGATCTGGAACTAACACCAGGAGGTAAGGACCCCACGGCCCTTGGAGAGGAGCTGTGTGTTCCCACAGAAAAATGCAGTCGGGGTTCGTGGTGGTGGCACTAGTGTGGGTTGCTGTGGTGAGGTTAACAGTTATAGAATCGGGAGGAGTGCCCTCAGCCGCAGACGCTCTGGTGTGGCAGTGACAAGAGCAGTTGTTCACATGTTGTTTTTTTTTCCATTTATTGAAACTCTGTCCACAGCAGCACATGGGCGCTGCGGAGACTGGAAGACCATTCCACCCTGACCGTGACCTGACCGTGAGAGCATACCCCATCCAGCCGCACTAACGTGGACACCCTGCACCTCCCCTCAGAACTTCAAAAGGGCAAGATCTTTTTCCTTCACTTATTGCTGAAACCAAGAGCACAATTCCCGTCGAGAGAAGGATCTCTGTGCTGTAAACTAAAACAAATTGTGCATTCCTTCCGGGGCCATCGTCTTCGTTTTCTTTTTTGTCTTGAATGAATTTTAAAAGGAAATACTATAATAAACATGTTAACCAGAAGGTAACCTGAGTGTAATGTGGGACAGACACACCTCTTCGCTAGCTTATCTGAACTTTAGACCAGTGACCCTGTTTGTGACATTCATGCAAAACAAGTTGAGGACTTTATCTTGTAATAGTTTCTAAATTTCAAGTCATGTTTGTAACAGGATTTTGGAAGCATTCATATTTCCTTTTTTAAATATATTCCTTTATGTTCGTAGTGAAACAGAACCAGAGTCTAGGGCAGCCTCTCTGACATTGTCACTGATGTAAATTCAGTCCCTGGGTTTTTTTTTTTTTTTTTTTCCGTTTTCTGTCTATGTCGCGATGATTGTCGCACACAAACATGGCATAGAAAAGAACGTGTTGAGAAGGGAAGTGACCAAGCACACGCTGTTGACGGTCTTGCATGTGTGATCAGAGAGCCCCTCGCCTTTTCTGAATAGTGAACTCAGATCCAGCACCCACTTCCTCCCAGCCCAGCCTCTCTGCCTTCTCAGTTAGTCTTCATCTCACCCGGGTTTCCTTGTGGAGTTGGAGGGAAGTTCATAACAGCCTAACACTACCCACCCCACCCCAACCACCAGGAACCTGTTTTCAAGAGAGATGCCTGTCCTGTGCTTGGATAGTCAGTCAGTTATTTGTGTATGAAACAATGTACAAATCAATGTTTTGAAAATAATGATCTCAGACTTTCTAAGTTAAATTTTAAAAAAATTTGATTGTTTGCCATATTGGGTGGGTTTACTCTTAGATTCGCATGCTGTAGAAATGCTCAAAAGTGCATATAGGACTCAGTCCTTAGATGTTCTTTTTGTTTTAAGAAATAACCTCTTAAAGTGTAACCATTGCACCTCTATCCACTTCTTGTTGCTGCTCTGCACACATATCGGAAGCAGTACAATAAGCAGCTCTACACGCTTGAGTAGCAGGATAAGTCACTGTTTTCTTTATTTCTTTATAAAAAACCAGTTCTGTTGCAAACGGTTGCTGTTGGATTCTGAGGGTCGGGAGGGAGGCAGGACGGAGAAGGGACGGAGAGCTGCCCTCCCGATCCACCAGCTCCCCGTAGCCTCTCCCCACAGAACGAGCCTCGGATCCGAGGCAGATCATTTTTACCACATGCAAATGTCCTGGTTTCATTTCCAGCACAGTGTCCAGCAGCAGCGTTTGGACAGCAGCGTTCTGTGGACCCCCACCCCACCCCACCCCACCCCAGCACCCCTCATAGCAGCAGTAGTGGCTTCTCCATCCTGTTCTGCGACACTATACAAAACTGTGCTGTGACCGTGCGGTAGGCCTGGATCTGGCAAAGAGAATAAAAACGAAACCCTTCTTTCTCCTTCCATCAACACCTCTGTAGAGCTCTCTGCACCCTTACCCTTTTCACCTTTTGTATTTAATTTTAAAGTCAGTGTACTGCAAGGAAGCTGGATGCAAGATAGATACTATATTAAACTGTACTGTTATTTAAGATGTAATAAAGCAGTTTGACATGAGGGCCTGTGCTGTGGTTATTTGCAGGTCCATTTTGGTCTATGGTGGGGGCTGTCCCCTCCCTGGGTGCCCTGCTGCTCTGAGGCCCCACTGTCACCCCAGGCAATGTGTGGGCCCACCCCCACATCACAGAACCCACGGAAGGGGCATCAGCTCCCCTCACAGGTCTGTGGAGCACTGAGGTCTACCTGCCACCCCCCAGACCTTCCAGAGCCGGCGGCTGCTTCCCCACCCTGGGAGCTCTGTGCAAGGCGCCTTGCATCTGCCCTGCTCTTCTCCTCCTCCTCTCGGCCTCCACCAAGCTGGCTGCCCTTACTTCCTGTTTCTCCTCCCCCAGAATGTCTGGGGACATGTTACTTATACACACACAAGCTTTCCTTTGGACTGAACAGTTCTCAGTCTGAATGAAAGAACTGCACCTGGAAAAAAAGGAGCATCTGCCACCGAAGTGTGGGAAAACACCTTGGACTGTGCCTATCCCTAGTCTTCATGATCTCAGCTGTGCAAGACTAAAAAACGTAGTTTTGTGCCAGGTGCAGTGGCTCACACATGTAATCCTAGCACTTTGGGAGGCTGAGGTGAGAGGATGGCTTTTGAGGCCAGGAGTTTGAGACCAGTCTGGGTGACAGCAAGACCCCGTCTCTCAAAAAATGGAAAAATTTAGCCGGTTGTGGTGGCGCACACCTCTAGTCCCAGCTACCTGGAAGGCTGAGCCCAGGAGTTTGAGGCTTCTGTGGACTCTTATGATGCCTCTGCTCTGCCTGGGTGACGGGGCAAGATCCTGTCTCAAAAAAAAAAAGTATAATTTTCGTGGCTCATATGCTGGTGCTTCTTCATAAGTAAGTGAGGAAATCAGTGCCCTGGGTGGACAGCGTTCTGGCCTGGGCGCCCCTTTCCTAATTTTCAGGAAAGACCAGAGTGGCGGGAGGGTGGCACTTGGGATTGGGTGCCCCCTTCACTGCTCCACACGGGGTGTTTGGGACCCCAGCTAGCCGTAGGTCTGTCCTGTCCTGGCATTTGGGTGTGTTTCTGATGGGACCAACAGTGCCCACCTGCCATCTCTTCAAGGACAGTGCAGCACTGCTCCTGCGGGTGTCCCGGGGCTGCCCCAGGCTGCCAGGTGAGAGTGATTGGCAGGCTGAGCGGGTGGGTGTGCCTTGCTCCATCCTCCTCTCCCACTTCTCCCTGAAATAAATCTGTTCTTAATAGACACGCAAGTTCTTTGCTTTAACCCTGCCAGCTGTCTTGCAAAACCCCTATAAAATGCCAGAGAGCACCTGAGGTCCCTCCAGGCTGGCAGCCCCCAGGCCCTGGGAGGGAGGGGCTCCCAAGTCAAGAGGCAGAGCTGGGGCCTGCAGTGGCCAGGGAGCTGCCCCGCCCCTTGCTTCCCCCCAGCCTGGGCCCCTCCCCAGGCATCCCAGCAGCGTGACAGTCGCTGTCCCCTTAGCAAAACAGGCACTCACAGTGGGTGCCACATGGGTGCATTTGGAGCGCACTGGCTAGGGCAGTGTGGAGAGGATAACTGCACACAGGCGGAATTTCCAAACTTCAAGTTTCCGCAGACCGCATTAACCCCAGACGGCGGTAGGAGCCATTACCCTGGCACCTGCATGACACGGGGACCCTGGGAAGCACAGTTCCAGCTCTTTCCTCCAGTCCCGCCCCGCCTATGGAGGCACACCTGTCGCAGGTGCACACAGGTCGTGGAGTGCCACCCGCCCCACTGCAGGCGGCCCCCCTCCATTGGCCCCCAGCACATGGCCTGCACGTCTACGTGGGCAGGGCGTAGTCCCGGGACGAGCAGAGCCAGGCCCTCAGCAGGGGGGCCTGGAGCTGGGGCGTCCTGCGCACGCGAAACCGGACCCGGCCACGCCCCCGCGGAGTCCCGCCCGCGCCTTCTCCCGGGCCGGCCCGGGTGGGCGGGGCGATGTCGGCCGCGAGGGGCCCCACTGCGCCTTAACTCCCACCCTGCTACCTCTGCCCCGCCCGGCGACCTCCCCAGCCCCTCCCCGTCCCGCTCCCCACTTGCCAACTCCGCCCCACTTATTGCTTGCTGGGTGACCTTGGGCAAGTTACTAGGTCTCTCTGTGCCTGGTGCTTGGCAAGGATCTTGTGAGAATGCAGTGAGTCCCCACTCCAGTGACCCCATTTTGCTGTCAATGACCCCTGCCGCAGACTCGGCTCCCCAGCCTCAGGGTCCCACGCCTGCTGCTCCCTCTGCTGGAGGGAGGGATGCCTGTCACCCCTGTTTGAAGCTGTACCCCAACTCCTCTGCTCCGTCTGCCCTACCAAAAGGTGAGCACCTGACAGGCTTCGGCTTCTTTCCCTGCTGAATCCTCAGTTGCCTGGCGCGCTGGGCATTCAGAGAGCTGTCCTGCCAAACCAGGCCAAACAGGACACTATCGAGTGGGCCAATCCCAGCACTGGCCCCTGAGGGGGACCCCAGTTCTGGTTCTCAGGCCAGAGGCTGGGAAGCTGGGTGGTGCCAGAGCCGGGTTCTGGCTGGAGGCTGAACAAGATGACCTCAGGATAGCTGGCGACACTCACCTCCTCCACCGGGAGCCTCAGCCTCTGGCAGCCACCCACCGCCCTGGGGCCTGGCCACTTCCCCTTTGGGTGCTAGGCAGCCTCCATGCACCCCAGCCAGGCCAGCCGATGCCAACTTCTCATCCCCCAGAGCTGGTAGCCGGACTCCCAAGACTTGCAACATGCACCCCTCTACCCCTTGCCCCTGAGAGCCACCCCCACCATGACAGAGCCCAAACCTGGGAGCCCCAGCTCTTTTTTCTCCCTCTGTCCCACTCTGTCCTTGCTGGTACCCATTATTCAACCCTTGGGGGGGAGGTCCAGGTTTTGGGAGGTCTGAAGTATGAAAAATAAGAGAAAATACAACAAAAAAACCCACACCAAATAACGAAGCCCACAGTGGCCTCGAGCCCTGGCAGCTCTGGGGCTGGGAAAGGTCGGGGTGGGGGTGTGTCACCCACTGCAGCCCCCAGCCCAAGAATTCGGGAGCTACTCTTGACCCCCAGACCCTCTGAGGCAGAACCTCCTCCTCTGTGCAGGATCTGTGGCCCATCCCCACCCCCACGCCAGCCTTTGACCCTGCTATTCCCGATTCTTGGACTGTCCTCCCTTTTGGACCCAGCCTAGCAAAACTGCCTCTGGGAACCTTCCGGGTGCCCAAAGGTGCCCCTCCCAGCCTGGTTCTTAGTTACTGCTGGTCAGTGCTGGGGGGGGGGGGGGGGTGGGAGGTGTGAGAGCTCTTACAGTCTGAGCTCGGTCTGCTCTGAGAAGTTGCACAATCAAGGTCAGCTAAAGGAAGAAGCCACAGCCCTGTTTTCTCATCTCAGAAATGGGGAAGCGGCTGGAGGAGGTGAGCCAGCCGGAACGCAGGGCAGGGGTCAGGCGGGGCAGGGGTTGGTCCTGTGGGCTACACATGGCAGCCTGACGATGACTTGCACTTTGGAAACAGCAGGTGAGTGGAAACCTGGAGACAGAGCTCCAGGGTCGTCCTCCTCAGGGTGACCCTCGTCCTCCCCCATGCTCCTGTCTGGAGGTCCTGGGTAGAAAAAGGGTTTCCATGGTTACAGATGTTCCCTTTAGAGGGAGAACACAGAAGGGCACTTGCTAGGTGACCTTGGGCAGATGACTGGGGGCTGGGTGCCCCTTTAGATGCCAGTGACTGCCCCCACTCTAGAAGGTTTTCTGGGGGCTCGACCTGGTCCCAGACACTGACCGCTGGTGAGTGCTCTAGCAAGTGCTATTGTTATGCTAATGATGGTGTCCAAAAAACAAACAAAAAGCAGCTCAAGGCTTCTGTGGGTGTGGCTGGAGGTCACTTTGGGGGAAGTGGTTGGGTTTACAAAATAATCTATGGGGAAGTTACAGTTTAAGAAATATCCCCAAATTCCTGCCATCCTCGCCCCCCTTCCCAGTCACCCTGGGTTCCCTCCCACCACCACCACCAAGGTTCCAGACAGCGGCTCTGTGCTTTCCAGAAGACTCTGCCAAGCTATGCTCCCGGTCTCTGGACACAGGCCCCAGGAGTCCTGGCCCTAGAGCAGCCTGACCACAGCAGGTATGCGGAGGTAGACAAGGCCTGCAGAGCAGTCTACACAGGGCTGGGGCCAGGCGATCCATGTTGGGGAGTGTAGACAAGGAATGAACCTTAGAAAACAATGGCTGGGGCCACGCCTGGAATCCCAGCGCGCCGGGAGGCCAAGGTGGGAGGATCCTATGAGGTCAGGCGTTCGACCCGGCCTGGGAAAGAGCGAGACCCTGTCTCTACCAAACAGAAAAAATTAGCCGAGAGTGGTGTCCTGCAGCCTGTAGTCCCAGCTACTCAGGAGGCTGAGGCAGGAGGACCACTTGAGCCCCGGAGTTTGAGGTTGCTGTGAGCCAGGCTGATGCTACTGCACTCCACCCAGGTGACACAGCAAGATCCTTTCTCAAAGAAAAAAAAGAACGCAATGGCTGGAGCAGTCTTAGGGAGCCAGCAGGCGGCAGAGCACCTGGCGGGACACTGCCCACTCAACGTACAGCGGCCGGAGTGGGGGCTGGAGCCTGGCCCGCGGCGGGACGCGGAGGCCCGATGCACTCGCGGTGGGCGGCCCCGGCTCAAGTCGCTCCCGGGCCCGGCGGCTCCCCGCGCCCTCCCGCGCCCTCCCGCGGACAGCAGCGCTCCACGCCCGCCCGCCGCAGCCGCCGCGCCCTCTGCTGCGGGCTCGGTCCGGGCCCCGGCGCCGGGGCCGCCCGGAAGTCTCAGCCCGAATCCGGTCTGGTCCCGCCCGGTCGGTCACACCTGGCAGTTGAGGGGTCGGCCGCGGGCGGGGCCGCGCCTTGGGCACCTGCGCTCCCGGAGCCGCACACCTGGCGGGGCGCGGGGCAGGGGCGCGCCGGTGGCCCACACGTGGCGCGGACCGGACGCGCCGCCGCCGCCGCCGCCGCACAGGTGAGTGGAGCCGCGGCCCACGTGCGCGGCGCCACCCCAGCGCGGCGGTCCCGGCGCGCCCCACGTGCGCGGCGCGGCGCATGCGTGGCGGGCGCGCCTGCGCACTGGCGGCCGCGGCGCGTCGCTCGGCGGCGCCGGCGCCGGGTCCGGGCGGCCATGGCGCGGCGGGCGTCCGCGGCGCGGGGGGCCGGGCGGCGACGGCCGGCGGCGGGGCGGGCTCGGCCCGGCATGTAGACGCCCCCGCAGGCGCCCGCGGCAGCGAACGGTGAGTGCGCGGCCCCAGCCCGCCGCCCGCTCGGGGCCGCCCGCTCCAGGCTCGGGGGCGCCGGGCCGGCCTGACGGGCCGCGGTGGGGGCGCCGGGCCGACCGGCCCCTGTCCCGGCCCCGGCCCCGGCTCCGGCCCCGGCCCGGGGCGCGGCTTTGCGGACCGGCCTGCGGGAGGCGGCGCCCCGGCCCTTCCTGGGGCCCCGGACGTGGGGGAGACGAGAGGGGCCCACGGCCGGCGGGAAAGTGGTGAATTAGGGTTCTACGAGGCGGCGCTGGCGTGGAATCCTCTGAAAACACGTTTCTTGACTTGTTGCCCAACGCTCGCCCGGAGATTCCAAAGTCCTCTGGAAACCCTGCGGGCGCTGTCGCCCGCAGCCCACGTGTGGCACCGCAGGCCGCTGGCCCTGCGCCGCGGGCCGTTCCCTTCCAGGTGTGGGCGCCGCTGCCCGGCGCGGGCGCCAGCCGGGGAGGCGGGTGTGGCTTCCCTTCCCTGGCGGGGCCCTTCCCTGCCCTCCCCAGCAGTGGGGCTCCTTTTGGCTTTGACTCTGAATCACACGGTATTTTCCCTTTGTTGTTTTAGAACGCGCTCCGTTTCTACATCCAAAACGTACTCGTTCCTCTTGGCTCTTGACAGGGATGCGTTTCAAAAGCATTCGCTTGTTCCATGAGTAAGTTACTTTCGTGTCTTGTTAGACGGTGCTCTTCAAGTAGTACTCGTTCTCCTGAACCGGGGTCCTCTCGAGCCTCTGGAAACTTTCTGCCCCCTTGGAACTTCTGTGCGTGGCCTGTTGTCTGTTCTCCGAAGTGACTTCTGCACTGCGACTGACCTTGTGGCCACATCGCGGTGTTGCCACACCGATTCCAAGCTGCAGGGACTACAGGTGTGCACCACCACAACCAGCTGTTGTAGAGAGAAGGTCTCGCTCTCGCTCAGGCTGCTCTCCAACTCGTTACCCTAAGCAGTCTTCCTGCCTCAGCCTCCCAAAGTGCTGAGATTACAGGCTTGAGCCACCACGCCCCGTAAGATGTTCTGTTTTTTCTTCTTTGAAATGGAGTGTGGGTTTATCTTGCTAAGGTCAGTTGGCAGTCGGAGCTGTTGGGTTCTTAAGTGGCATTTTCCCCTGGAATCAATTACTGTGAGTAGTTAGGTCTCCAGGCTAGCACAAAACCCTGTTTAATTCATAAATGATCATAGTGAGGGTCTCCCAGATGGCTGGCAGAGTCAAGCAGCAGTTCTTGGTGGAGTTAACAAACAGGAGAAAAGTGGTGCTTGTGACTAAGTAGAGCAGAAACAATACAGTTGGTTTTGTTGAATTTAGCACTTGAGAAAATGTAGGTCTCACTTGGAGAACGAAGAGGCAGGTGAGAGTTTATGGCGGTAGTCTTTATTACCTCAAGTCCGTAGGCATGATGGTACAGCAGCAGTAGGGAGCTCGATCATGAAGGCCCGGCTCGGAGGCCAGAGACCATGCAATGGCAGGAGAGTGAGCTTGGCCGCAAGGCCTTCTCCAGCAGCTCCACTTTTTAGTCCTTACACCTGTCAACAGTCACTACCTGGCTTCAGGTGTTCTGGACAAGCGGGTGACGTCAGGATTCCATTGCCATTGTTTGTGCTGGTGGTTTGTCATTTGCAATATCTCCCAACCCACAGTAATGCACGGGAGCAGGTATGTTAATAAAAATAAATGTTTAGGTTCTTTGGAGAGATGGTGAGAGTGTTCAGAGGAAAGCAGTGAAGGTGGCCTGGCAGTGGGTGAGGGTGCCATGTGTACTTCGCAGCCGGAAAGGTGGGGTGATGCCGGCTTCACTACTCACAACTGCACAGGGCCTGTTCTCTTCCTCTGCCTTTAGGGAGGTGGAGCCGCATGTAAAGAAGGGACCTTCAGATCTATAATCCTGTTAAGTTTGTGAGGTCACGGGGTTAGGCTCTGTAGTCACATTGCCGCAGAACTTTCCAGAAGGTCTTTCTCAGTTTATATGCTGCCAGTGTGAGCGCCACTTTTGTCATACTATCCCTGCCAGCGCCCGCATTATTTACTGGGGGGAGATGAGATATTTAATAGGCACTGAGTTTTGTTACAACTCAGTGTTAACTAATGAGGCTAAACATTTCTCTATTTCTGTTACTAAATAAATTTAACCTTTTTATTCAGTGTTTTAACAAATATTTGTTGAGAGTCCATCCTAGACCTCATGTATATTATGTTTGTATTTGTGTGACTTCTGTTCATGTGCTCTATACTTTTATTTTTTGGCATCTTAATGTTTTTCCTCACCACTTCATATGAGTTCTTTATGAATATTTTGTTATTATGCCTCAATACTTTTTGTAATGAAAATTCATAATGCAGAAGTTGTTTTTTAAAATTAGATTTGTGCTATAGGGCTGAGTGTTGTGGCTCATGCCTATAATCCTAGCACTCTGGGAGGCCAAGGTGGGAGGATCACTTGAGGTCAGGAGTTTGAGACCAGACTGAGCAAGAGTAAGACCCCATCTCTACTAAAAATAGAAAAATTAGCTAGGTGTCGTGGTGGTGCCTATAGTCCCAGCTACTGGGAAGGTTGAGGCAGGAGGATCGCTTGAGCCCAGAAGTTTGAGGTTGCAGTGAGCTATGTTGACATCACTGCACTCTAGCCTGAGCAACAGAGTGAAACTCTGACTCAAAAACAGAAACAAAAATGCTTGTGCTGTGAGCAATTTGAATAAACCTGGATGGAGTTAGAATTTTGTCCTTTTTAAACAGTTAACGTACCAAACAAATGAATTGAATCTGAGTTGTGAACCACTATTGTAAAAAAAAAAAAAAAAAGACACTCTAGGTGTGGTATTAGATGTCCGTTAAAAATATATATGTTTAAAATATATATACTGTTTAAAATAGTATATATAAAATATATATACTCGGCCAGGTGCGGTGGCTCACGCCTATAATCCTAGCACTCTGGGAGGCCAAGGCAGGTGGATTGCTCAAGGTCAGGAGTTCGAAACCAGCCTGAGCAACAGCGAGACCCCGTCTCTACTATAAATAGAAAGAAATTAATTGGCCAACTAATATATATAGAAAAAATTAGCCGGGCATGGTGGCGTATGCCTGTAGTCCCAGCTACTTGGGAGGCTGAGGCAGGAGGATTGCTTGAGCCCAGGAGTTTGAGGTTGCTGTGAGCTAGGCTGACGCCACGGCACTCACTCTAGCCCGGGCAACAAAGCGAGACTCTGTCTCAAAAAAAAATATATATATATATATATACACACACACACACACACACACACACACATACTGTTTAAAATATATATACTGTGATGATATCTTAAATTTTAAAGCTGGTTTTAATATTTAATATAATTATTTTATAGCTTAGTTTACTGCCTAGTCATCAAGTTAGTCTTTACAAATAAATATTAACAGAGATTGTAGGTAATATATCAGTAATAATACATGGGTTTTATGTTTTGTTTTTTGGCTTTTTTTTTGAGACAGGGTCTTGTTCTGCTGTCCAGGCTGGAGTGCAGTGGTGTCAGCCTAGCTCACAGCAACCTCAAAGTCCTGGACTCAAGCAATCCTCCTGCCTCAGCCTCCCGAGTAGCTGGGACTACAGGTTCATGTCACCATGTTCTGCTAATTTTTTAAATTATTTTTTGTAGAAATGGGGTCTCAATATGTTGCCCAGGCTGGTCTTGAAATTCTGGCCTAGTAATCCTCTGGCCTTAGCCTCCCAGAGTACTGGGATTACAGGCATGAGCCACTGTGCCCATCCTAAAAGTACATGTTTTGTAACATTTGCCTTTTGTGATTTTGATTGATTTATCCTTTTTTATTGACTGTGAATTTTGAAATAGCTAAAAACTCACAGGAAGTTGTAAAAATAGTGGAGAGACCCCTGAAGGCTTCATCAGCCTCCCTAGTTGTGATGTCTTACGCCTCAAGAGCGCAGCGATAAAACCAAGGAATTAGTATTAACTAAAACCAGGAGCAAACACCGTTAACTACAGACCTGACTCAGATGCAGCCAGTTTTACGTGTGTGTGTGAGTGGTAGGGGGCATTCTGCGCGGTTTTATCTCATGCCTAGATGTGAGTGACCTGCGCCACCAAGACACAGCTGTTCCTCACGCCAGGGAAGCCCTCGTGCTGCCCACCCCCAGCATAGCACCTGCAGCCCCGTGCCTGTTGTGCATCTCCATAATTCTGTCTGTTCAAGAGTGTGACAGGAGTGGAATCAGATGGTATGTCACCATTTGAGATTAACTTTTCTCAGCAAAGTTTCCCCTGAGATCCATCCAGACCGCTGTGTGAATCAGTAGTTCGTTCCCTTTCTTGCTGAGCAGCGTCTTGCCGTGTGCATGTGCCACAGTGGACCATTCACTGAGGGTTATTCTTTCCCTGGATTTGATGTACTGGATTTCACTGATGAGCCAACGTTGCATTCCTGGAGTAAGCCCCACTTGGTAGTTGGCTTATCCTTTCTAAACATTGTGTATTGCGTAGGTACTGAAGGGACTTTGGATAGCACAAAATATTATCCTAAAACTTGGTGTAGTAGTATTCCTTTTTTTTTTTGAGACAGAGTCTCACTTTCTTGCCCAGGCTAGAGTGAGTGCTGTGGGGTTAGCCTGGCTCACAGCAACCTCAATTTCTTGGACTCAGAGATCCTACTGCCTCAGCCTCCCAAGTAGCTGGGACTACAGGCATGCACCACCATGCCCGGCTAATTTTTTGTATATATATTTTTAGTTGGTCAATTAATTTCTT
>VSMD01088971.1:0-18842 GCA_008750895.1 Mirza zaza
AACGCTGTGCGACCCCCACCTCTGTCTAGTTCCAGAACTCTCTTGTCCCCCCAAACGGAGACGCCGTCCCCATGAACGCTCACTCCCCACGCCTCCCCCGCCCCAGCCCCGGGCAAGCACGAACCCACTCTCCTAAGGATCTGCCTGTTACCTGGACTTTTCACGTAAACGGACTTGTGCAATTAGTGACCTTCTGCATCTGGCTTTGTCACCGATCGTGGTGCTGCTCAGCCAGAAGACGTGACATACGGACGCACCTCCAGATCCCACCTCTCTCGTTAAACAGGCTGCCGTGCTACTTCGCACACTCACACACACGTATATTTTGCTCTATCTCAAAGTGCTGCCTTCGCCGCTTCAGCAGCTGTGCTTCCATCCCCGGCGGAATCCTACACGGTCTCTAATCCTACACGGTCTACTTCGAGCTTTGCAAGAACAGCCTTCTGAGACCGGGCCTGCGGGTGTAGACAGACCCCGAGACAGGGTTCTTGCCCGTGGAACCGCCCGGCTGCGGTGCGATGACCGCGTGCGTCTCTCCTGCCCGTCCCCCCATGCCGTGGCCCCCGTACCTGGGACACCATGAAGCCGTTGGAGTACTCGTTCAGGAGGCGGTAGGCGTCGTCTTGGGGTGACCCCATCTTCCTCCCGGTTGAGAGACCCCCGACTACGACAGCGGCGGCAAGGTTCCTGCTGCAGAGAGAGCCGAGCGAGCCAGCAAGCTGGAGTGGCCGCCGGCCGCAGCTGCCGCCTGAGGCTCCCGCCTTCTGCGGCTGGACGGACCGCCCCAGCAAAATTCCACCGAGCTTATTAAGGGATCACACGCGTGTGGGCGGTCCCCTGCCCGCCCCTCACCCCCTCTGCCCTGGAAGCGTGTGTGGCCCTGAAACAGCCCGCCCGGTGCCTTCGAGACCTCAGCTGTAGAGCCGATCCCAAACCGATACGCCTGCCTGTCGCCGGCATTGATTAGTCATTTCTTGGCGTGGGCAGGGGCTGGGCTCCTCCACACGGGGACCGAAGCGGGTGTGTTTGTTTCCGGGTGGTCGTGGCAAATCGGCAGGAACCAGGTGGTTCTAAACAGCAGTTCTCTGCCTGTTCTGGAGCCTGGTGTCCACCGTTGCTATATCGGCCGGGTTATATGCCAGTTGCATCGACGAAGACCTGTTTCCGAATCACTCTATTCACCAGTCCTGGGAATTAGGGCCTCAAACACACCTTTTAGGAGCGCACAACCCAACCCACAACGGGCGTCGTGTTCACAGCTGGAAGAATTATTTTTGTTGCTGTTGTTTTTGAGACAGGGTCTCGCTCCGTCACCCGGGCCAGAGTGCAGTGGTGTCTGCCTAGCTCTCTGCAACCTCAAACGCCCGGGCTCAAGCGATCCTCCTGCCTCAGCCTCCTGAGTAGCTGGGACTACAGGCATGTGCCACCATGCCCGGCTATTTCTTTATATATGTTTTTAGTTGTCAGGCTAATTTCTTTTTTTTTTTTTTTTTTTTTTTTGAGACAGTCTCGCTTTGTTGCCCAGGCTAGAGTGAGTGCCATGGTGTCAGCCTCGCTCACAGCAACCTCAAACTCCTGGGCTCAGGCGATCCTCCTGTGTCAGCCTCCCAAGTAGCTGGGACTACAGGCCTGCGCCACCATGCCTGGCTAATTTTTTCAATTTTTCAGTAGAGATGAGTGTTGGGAAAATAAGATTGAGGAATTAATGAGATGTAGCTCATAAGATCATTATTCTATTGTATAACCCAATATTGCTATAGTAAAGACAGAAACAGGAGGTTGCAGGGTTTTGCCCTGAAGGAATGTGTGGACTCAATGGTTCACTTATTAGAGGCTGCTATCATGGGAGAGCTCTCAAGTCTCCAGTAGGGATGTTTTCCAGGAAGGCTTCCCGGTATCTCAAAATCTGTGAGCTTCCCTGTGTCTTGAAAGACAAGCACCTATAATCTCAGCTCTCTGGGAGGCTGAGGCGGGAGGATCGCTCGAGGTCAGGAGTTTGAAACCAGCCTGAGCAAGATCGAGACCCCATCTCTGCTCTAAATAGAAAGAAATTAATTGGCCAACTAATATATATAGAAAAAATTAGCCGGGCGTGGTGGCGCATGCCTGTAGTCCCAGCTACTCGGGAGGGTGAGGCAGGAGGATCGCTTGAGCCCAGGAGTTGGAGGTTGCTGTGAGCGAGGCTGACGCCACGGCACTCACTCTAGCCTGGGCAACACAGTGAGACTTTTGTCTCAAAAAAAAGAAAGAAAGACAAGGCAAGGCAAGGCAAATATGGCCCACAGGATGGGAGCCGGAGACAGTGAGTGCCCTTTGCCCAAGATGTACCCCCGTGGTTATAAACAGCCTGTTTTGTAGAGATGGGCTTCCTGCTCTCTCCTGTCTGTCTACCTTTAAGTCCACTGTAACTAATCAAAGAAATACGGAGTCACTACACCTCTTGTGTTATGCCTTTGTTAATTGACAACTACCTTTCAGAACTTAGAATTTAGCCCCCGAAAGACTTTGTACCTGTTTGTTCACCTAGATAGATTAGAAGCCGTTCGAGAGGAATTTTGACCCTAACCCACTACCTGTACATTCCTGTCTCCCCTAGCAACTGCATTCCCTGATATGCAAATATGTTACCCTGACAACTGGTAATTGATGTCTGTGATTATAAAAAGCTGTATGAATCTAACCATATTGCTGGACATTCACTGGGATATGTCCAGTCTCCTGAGTAACCCCACTGTTGTGTCTGATCTTTTATATAAAACTATAAACTATACCTTAGTCTCTGTGTGTTCTTTTATTCTATTTCCTATCAGTTTCCTTATCTATCCTCTGTGGCGACCCCTATCTTAGGGACTTGGCTCTGTGGGGAGAAGCAGCTGACCTCCTCTCGGGCCTGCCTCAACTACTCCCCCACAGATGGAGCCTCGGTCTTCCCCAGGCTGGTCTCGAACCCCTGAGCTCGAGCGATCCTCCCGCCTCGGCCTCCCAGAGTGCCGGGATTACAGGTGTGAGCCTCCACGCCCCTTGCCGGCTTAAAGCATCTTTAAAACACGATCCCAAACACAGCCCTTCTTGGCTTTCAACAGCAAGCAAATTGTGTCCCAAATCATTCTCTAAATGTCCACGTTGACATTATTTTCCCCTGCATTTTTTTTTTTTTTTTTTGCTGTAACTAAATACACGCAGGGAGAACACCGGCGGGAGGGGGCGCTCAAGAGTTGCCTCTCAAAACGTGGTCGCGTCACTCATTTCGCCATCTGCGTTTTTCCCTTCGCTTGTAGGAACGTGGGAAGCGGCCCAGGTGGGGGACAAGAGCATGTTGGAACTGGGCTTCCGTGGGTGGGCGGCAGCCACTGCTGCTCCCTCTCTTGTCCCGCCAGGATCTGTCCCCAGCCGGCCGTCCTCTGGGTCTCCCCCAGGGGAACCACCGTGCTGGGAAGGCCTGCATGTGGGTCCTTCGGTTGTGCATCCAAGCGGTTCCATGGTGGGACAGTGGATGGAGCAGCCCCGGCCGGGAGGCTGAGGTTTCCAAGAGAGACAGATTTAGAGCCGGAGAGGAGGGTGGGGTCGGACGGCATCTTGAGCAGCATGGAGACAGAACGAGCTGCCCGCGGGTCCACCCTGCTGGGGACGTCCAGGCGGAAACAGGCAGCGGTCGGGCTTGGAGGGGCCGCCCAAGCCGGCAGCCCTGAGAGCCGGGACTGGGTGGAACTTGCTCACCGGCTGTGCCCAGCAGTGGGGCAGGGGGCGGCCAACTCAGCGGGACCCTCGGGTCAGACGCAGTAAGCTGCCTGCACAGTCGGAGTGAGGCAGGAAGACAAGTGCATGGGGGTGGGGCCGGCGGGCCAGGGCGTTGTGGGGCTCAGAGGTAGGATGCTGTGGTCTGAACATCTGTGTCCCCAAAAATCCACACGCCAAAACTCTCACCCCCAAAGGGATGGAATTAGCAGGTGGGGCCTCTGGGAGGTGATGAGGTCCTGAGGGTGGAGCCTCACGGATGGGACCAGGGTCCTTATAATAAAAGGGGCCCCAGAGAGCCCCCTCACCCCTCCCACCACGTGAGGACATGGCGAGAAGGCGCCGTCTGGGAACCAGGAGGTGAGTCCCTGCCAGACACGGCCCCTGCCACGCCGGGATCTCGCTCTTCCAGCCTCCGCAACGGGAAACATAAAACATGGATGACACCTTCTACGTGGTCACTGCTGCTGAACCCAAACACGGCCAACACTCATACGTCGTTCTCGTTCTCGCCAACACAGCGCGTAATTTCTAGGTGTCTTGCAATGTCTACTGGGACCATCGAAACGCCTGCGTGTAATTAAAACGGGACGCACCTCTGCCCCGTCGTGGGGGCCGTGTGGGGCGAAGAGAGAGCTCGAAGTGCGAGCTCAACTCCGTCTGGCCAGGAACGGCGTTTTGGCCTGCGGCTGGGTAGAGGAGGAGGAGTGAGATGCACCCGGAGGAGTTTGCTGTCGGGGAGAATATAAACATGCCCCGAAGGTGCGGGCGATGACAGACCCGTGGGCGCACCTTTCGGGGGCAGAGGGGCCCAGCTGCGGGAGGGCCTCCAGGTGAGGCGGTGCCTTAGGGACCAGCCAGTGTGGAGAAGACCCGGAAACACACTGACCAGGGGTTGGAGGCTCCACTCGGGAAGTTCAGGGTGCACGCTGGGTCCACGCTTTCAGAAGCAGAGTCGATCACGCCTGTGCAGCGTGAAGGGGGTGACAGTCTAGTGCCACTGCACGGTGCAGAGCTGGTCATCGGAACACCACAAACGCTGCCCAGTCGACTTCTAAACAGCTCGTGCGGCCTGCAGGAGCAAGTGCATCGCCGTACGTTACTCCAAGAGATTTCCCTCTGGCCGGGTGCAGAGCACAATAATTTATGCTCACAGAACTTCTTTAAAAGTGAACTCTGGCCGGGCGTGGTGGCTCATGCCTATAATCCCAGCACTCTGGGAGGCCAAGGCGGGCAGATCGCTGGAGGTCAGGAGTTTGGGACCAGCCTGAGCAAGAGCGAGACACTGTCTTTACTAAAAATAGAAAGAAATTGATTGGCAAACTAAAAATATATAGAAAAAAAAATCAGCCAGGCATGGTGGTGCGTGCCTGTAGTCCCAGCCTCTCGGGAGGCTGAGGCAGCAGGATTGCCTGAGCCCAGGAGTCTGAGGTTGCTGTGAGCTAGGCTGACGCCACGGCTCTCTAACCCAGGTGACAGAGTGAGATTCTGTCTCAAAAAAAAAAAAAAAAAGTGAACCCTGCTAAAGACTCTACGGTTTCTTCTGGTGGGTGGGAGAAATGGTCTAACATGAGACGGTGGTAATAGCTCACAGCCCTGAACATAGTTTCAAAACCAGTGACACTGGACAACACCCTTCAGTGGGTGCATTTTACGGGGTGTGCACTGCATCTCCGTAAGGCTGGTTTTAAAGAAAAGAGTAAATGTGGAAACCTAGGAATAATGACAAGGTGAAACTGGTCCACAATGAGCACAGCTCAGGCTCCATCCACATGCTCTCCCTGATGCACCTGCAGTTCCCCGATGCAACTACAGCTCCCCATGCACCTGCAGCTCCCCATGCACCTGCAGCTCCCAGATGCACCTGCAACTCTCCGTTGCACCTGCAGCTCCCCAATGCACCTGCAGCTCCCCGTTGCACCTGCAGCTCCCCATGCACCTGCAGCTCCCGGATGCACCGGCAACTCCCCGTTGCACCTGCAGCTCCCCAATGCACCTGCAGCTCCCCGTTGCACCTGCAGCTCCCCAATGCACCTGCAGCTCCCCGATGCACCTGGAGCTCCCCGTTGCACCTGCAGCTCCCCGATGCACCTGCAGCTGAGGCAGCTGCCTGAGCTTCCTGGGCGCCCCCCACCAACTCTCCAAGCACCTGAAGACACACGCAGGGGACAGAGACTGGACCCCAATTTCTCCCCTGCATTTCAGTCCAGGGAACTAGGACTCGGCCCGTGATTCTGCATTCGCTAGCAGGGACCATTTGCATTTCAACAAATCCGCAAAATACACACCGCACAAGTGAACAAAGTCTCTGTGAAGAATATCATCGAGGCTGCCTGAGCGGCAGAGGAAAGTTGCATCACAGACAGGCGTCTCTGTTCCCGGACAGACGGACTCCCACTGAGACCCTAAGGCGGCTGGAGGGAGGGGCAGCCACGACAGCCCTGCCGAGCTCCATGTGCACATTCTCTGCACTTCCTGTGGGAACAAAGGCAAAAGGGATTTGGAGGCCAGGGTCGTAAGTTAGATAAGCTGCTGGCTCGCCGAGACCTGCCCGCCTGGCCGAAGCGGGCATCCCATGACCCGCACGAGGCCCCGGCTGCCTGGATGAGAACCGTGGGCTTCGGGCTTCTCAACTGCTCCCCGGCTGACCCCAAAGTGCGAGTGAGGTCGAGAACTGCAGCTCTCGTGGGAGGGAACAAACATCCAATCGAGAAATTAGAACAGGCTCTCTGGCCACGATTCCGAAATGCGCTTTTTTTTAAATGCTGCAACATGTCTGAAGTTGGGATGTTGGGACCACTGTCCCACCCCCAAATTCCTAGAACCTCAATCTGTGACCTTATTTGGAATCTTTGCAGATGTCATTAGCGAAGGATCCAGAGGTGAGACCACCCTGGATTAGGATGAGGCCTAAATGCAACGACAGGCGTCCTCATGAGAGACAGCAGAGGAGACGCAGACGCAGAGGAGAAGCCACGTGGAGGCAGACCGAGGAGGCAGAGACGGGAGTGAGGCTGTGGCCACAAGCCCAGGGACACCTGGAGCCCCCGGGAGCCGGGAGAGGCAGGAAGGAGCCTCCCCTGGAGCCCGTGGAGGGAGCACGGCCCCGAGACTCCCGTGTCCCACACTCCCGGGCTCCGGGACCGGGAGGGGACACATTCCTGTTGTGTAAAACCCCTACGTTTGTGGACTTTGTTATAGCAACCGCAGCACATAGATGCGGGTTTCTTACCATGCAGGAGAGCGATGGGTGGATGGCGTGTTCTCCCTTCTCTGAGTCGCACACGCGTGTGAGGCTGCATCTTGCCGGGCATGGGATCTGAGGATGATGGAATCCCGGGCTGCTGCCGGGGAGAGAGCTTAGTGAGAGACGCCAAGGTGGGAGAAGGGCACGTCCCGCCCCCACCCGTGTTTCTCTGAGCCCTGGAAGAGTCCTGAGTGAGACCCAGAGCACTGATGTCCTCGGCTCGGCCTAGCGCCAGACACCCGGGGCAGTGTCCTTTACCTACCCCAGTCTCTGAGCCAACATGACTCTGGAACCTTCCTGAAGACCCAGGCGTCCAGGGAACTAGACCCAGTAAGCCCAGGCCCCCAGGAAAGGGGAGACGGGAGAAAAAGGCCAGAACTCTGCAGACTGAAGTTCTCACTGTGCTAAAATGCAGGTGACATGCAGCTGACCCTGTGACCACGCTAAATCGTATAAATCAGGGGCAGTGAGTGCAGTCGCCATGTTGTGCAACCCCCACCTCCGTCTCGTCCCAGAACATTCTCACCCCCCCAGAAGGAGACCCCGTCCCCATCAGCAGTTCCCACCCACCCCCTGGTGTCCACCAAACCAGGTCCTATCTCTGCAGAGCTACCTGTTCTGGACGCTTCCTATAAGCGGGGTCACTCACTGTGTGCCTGTCTGTGTCTGCCGGCTGCTCTCTCTGAGCACGATGTCCCCAGCGTCCCTCCATGTCATAGCAAGCATCTGAGACTCATCCCTTTTCATGGCTGCGTAATATTCCATGGTGTGGGCAGACCACGCCGCGTTTACTCGCGTATCTGCTGGTGGGCACTCGGGCTGTTTCCACCTGCTGGCTGCTGTGAACACGGCTGTGAGCGTGGGTGCCCGTGCTTTCGTTGCATGTATGCCAGAACAGAACCGCCACGTCACACGGTGACGACTCTTGAGTTTCCCTTTTCGAGGAACCTGCAGACTGTTTTCCAAGGCAGCTGCACCATTTTACATTCCCACCGGTGGGCTGTGCACCAGCTTTCCGATTTCTCCACATCCTCACCAACACTGCTTTTACTACTATTATTACTGCCATGCCAGTAATTATAGCTGTGTGCTATAAACTTAATTTTAACACTGATGACACTACATCAAGTTTCAAGGTTATCTGTTGCTGTCTAAAAGTTATCCATTTCAGACCGGGCGCCATGGCTCACACGTATAATCCCAGCACTCTGGGAGGCCGAGGCAGGCGGACCGCTCAGGTCAGGAGTTCAAAACCAGCCTGAGCAAGAGCGAGACCCCGTCTCTACTAAAAATAAAAATTAATTGGCCAACTAAAAACATATAGAAAAAATTAGCCAGGCATGGTGGCGCATGCCTGTAGTCCCAGCTACTCGGGAGGCTGAGGCAGGAGGATTGCTTGAGGCCAGGAGTTCGAGGTTGCTGTGAGCGAGGCTGACGCCACGGCACTCTAGCCTGGACAACAGAGTGAGACTCTGCCTCAAAAACAAAATTAAAAAAAAAAAAAAAAAAAACCCAGGTGAACAAATTAATAGTAGGTAATAAATGTCATATTGGGACTTTTTTTTCACTTGTAAACCTATTCCCTACCCATCTCCCAACCGGGATTCTGAGGTGCGTTTTTTGTGTTTGGAAGTTCACCTCAGCAGCCCATCCCATGTCTCTGAAATAAACATATGTAAATCGAAATTGTACACGAATTTGGTTTTTTTCCAATTGATGCCGATGTAGGTTTTTAAGTGTTTCCCAAAGAGATCTGTGAGGACACTCCAGAGCACGCAGGTTAATTAGAGCACGCCGTGAATGTGCGCTCGGACCCCTGGTGAGGGTCTGTTGCAAACTCCTCTCCTGACAGGTGCAGGGGTGCGGGTGGTGGCAGGGGCTTCCTCCAGCTCCGGCCAGTGTGAGCACTGCCTGCTCTTCTTCAAACGAAACTGAGTGCCCAGAAAAGGCGGCGGGCATGGGAGCGTGGCCACGTTTCACTTTGGTCTCGGCCCACGGCCCTGCCTGGCAGTCTTTCTCCCACCAGGGGCAGAAAGCAGAGGGCAGCACGGCGATGTGCGCATGTGGTTTCCGACCAGCCAGCCCTCTGATCCATTCATTTTAATTAAACACAGACACAGGGATGGAAAGATTGCTTTTCTGAACGCACTAACGTTGTTGTCAGCAAACACATTCAAGCCCTCCGAGGACTGGGACCCTCCTCCTCTCGGGGAATTTGCCATAGGACGGCAAAGGTCTGAGACGCCCCGTGTGCCAAGGGTCCCATCAGTGCCACATGCACTCAGCTAGGCCTCACTGGACCACGCAGCCCAAAGAACATAAAGACAGACACACAAAAAAAACGCCAAGCGTGAGAAATTTCGGTTCATTGGAAAAGGATTTTATTTCGCCATAAAAATGCAAACTGGAATAAACACCATCTCTCCTAACGCGAACGTTACAGCTATGTTTGAGTATTTCTGGGCTTCACTTGGAGAAGCAAATGATTATAAAATTTTAACAAGTTTTGCAGCCTTAAATCTGTTTGAAACATTCCAAGTAAAAATAATTTAGCAAAAACGGCTTCTTAAAAAAACCACACACGCTAAACCTTTACTAGAAACCAAAGCTTTTAAACCAACCTTGTTTATGCTTAATTACTTGGAGTCGTAAAAAGTGAATGTTTTTGAAGGAGCATCAGACCTTTCCCAAGCGCTTGCCCACACACCGACATCTCACCAAGAACGGCATGCCTGAGTTTTCCGTCTCTGAGGACTTGTGCTGTCCTCACCTGACTTGATGGACCACCGCACCTTGCTTTTTGGCAAACCCACCCAGGCCACGTCCCCATCGGCTGAGATTACAAGGACAGGAAGGTGTCTTCCTTTCCAGCGCCCTGCGTGCCTGTCGCGGGTCAGGCTTTGGACAATTGGCCCCTGCCGTGCGGGCGCCGGCGGAACCGCCCTCGGCATGCGCAGACGGCTGCGGAGGCGGCGCGCCCTGTCCTCACCGCCCGGGGTCTGAGCGCGCTTCCGGCTGGCGAGGGGCTCGGCGTGTTAAAGCTGTCGGATCACAGTCTGGAAGGGACACGAAAGCTGGGCCGACGACTACACGCCGGATCTGCGGCGCCAGGTTCGCGGTCGGGAACCGAGGCAGGTGGGCCTGGGCGCGCGGCGCCTACCCCGGGCGGGCCGGCGGGCTTCTGCGACCTTCGCGGCTGCGGCAGAGACGCGGCTATGCGGGCGGACGGAGGGGTGCGGAGGCCAGGACGCTGGTGCCGACCGGGCCTTCCGGGGCGGGCCGTGGGGGCCGGCCCTTCATTACCTATTCCAGGTACTGCGGTGCCTGCTGGGGGACCGGGAGCGGGAGCGCTCGGCCCTGCGGCGGTGGCGGCTGTGCTTCCTGCCCGCGCTGCCCCTGCGGCCGCGGCTCCGGTGCCGCCTGTCCTTGCTGTGCGACCTGCGGGAGCGCGCGTGGTCCGGGCTGGCGCTGCGCCGGTGCGGGCTGTCGTCCCTGTCGTGCTTCTTGTGGGGCCGCCGTTCCTTCCGGGGGCGCGCGTCGTCCCTGCTGCCCGCCCGCCGCGCCCCGCTGCGCTCCAGCTGCGGCTCGTCCCCGTCTCCGCCCGCCCGGTCCCGACCGGCGCTGGGCTCGCGGTTGCACTTGTCCTGTTCCGACCGCGCGTCCTTCTTGGGCGGGCCCTGGTCGCAGGTGGGCACGCCCTTGGGCTGCTGGTTGTTGTCCGGGATGCAGGCGAGGACGCCGGGACACCTCTTCTCGGGAGAGCTGTCCCCCGGGGCGCCGCAGCGCATGCCCGGACCCTCCTTGCCCGGGGCGTCCTTGGCCACGCCCCCATTGACGCTCTGGGGCGGGCAGTCAGCCTCTGGGCGGGCAGGGATCTCCTTGGGGTTGCCCGTGGGGGGCTGGCCCACGAGGGGGTGCAGCGCGGCGGCGCCGGCGCAGCCCGAGGACACGGTCTGCAGGATGTCCAGCACAGGCTGCAGCAGGTCTGCGTGTGCGGCGCCCAGCTCTCCGTGCGCGGCACCGCCGTCCGGCCGCTTGCTCAGCAGCAGGCTCAGCAGGCGCTCGCGCAGCTCCTGCTCCTTGCGCTGCAGGCCGAGCGCGCGCTCCTTCTCCTCCTCCACGCGCCGCAGCTCCGCCTCCTGCAGCCGCCGCCGCTCCTCCTTCCGCTCCTGCTCGCGCAGCTTCACCGCCTGCGGCAGAGAGGACACGCCCCTGAGTCCCAGCCCAGGCCGCGGGGCGGCGCGCGGTGCGCGGGAGGAGCTGGGTAGGTGTCTGGACGGCCTGTGGCCGGCCCGGGCTGCTGCAGAAACGCCTGGCCGGCTCCAGCCCAGGGGCGGACGTCTCCTGTGGCCTGGGCCTCGCAGGCGAGGTCCGGCCCGTCCATCCCTGGGCTCCGCCGGCCACGCCTGGGGCCACCATGCGCCCGAGCGAGAAGGAAACCCCTTGGCAAAGGCTCAGCCCCGGGGTGGCCGCCTCAGACGGAGCCTGGCCCCGCCACCTCGGCACACGGGGCCTGCTGTTAGGGCACAAGCGGCGCCAGCAACGGGGCCCAGATGGCGGCGCAGACACACGGCGCCGCCGCCACCGCGGGCGAGCTCGGCCTAGCCTGGGTTAGTGTCTTCAATATTCACCATGAAATGAGAACTGAGCGGCCACATGTCTCAGCCTCTTGCCTTGCTCCTTCCCGGAGACTTATCACAACTGTAATTAGACAACAGGTTATGGGGTGGCCCGCCCGGGCCCCAGGGCGAACGCGGCCCTCCCAAGCACAAGAGCATGCTGGGGGTTTGTGCGCCAGCGTCGGCCCTGGGCTCTCGGGCGTTTCCAGTGGCGCCCGCGGGGGCGCGGGGAGGCTCTGAGCGCTGCCAGGGCTGTGGGCGCCAGGGAGACCCTCCAGGCTCACAGCTGCGAGGGACCCGGGCGGTAGCCCTCCGCACAAAGGGAGGCGGCCCTCTTCTCATCCCGGAGGGGCTGCTGCTGGCGTCAGAGCCAGGCCAGCTGTGGCGACAGGGCGCGGGCAGCGTGTCTCCGCCGGAGGGGCCTGCGGGGCCAAGTGCGCTCTGCACTCTCTGCCACTGCCCCTCCCCCGGGGAACCGCAGGCCTCTGCCCCAGCCGCCCCGCATTTGGGGGACCTGAGTGCCCGCGACGCTGACTCAAGTTTCACCAGCTGTGTGCAAGGAAAGCATCCTCCACTCTAAAGTTTACTTCTGTGTTACAGCTGCAACCACCTGGGGTCCGGGGCGTGATGCCGTGTGTCCCAGAGGAGCACGGCTAGGCCGGGGAGGACAGGTGCCCGGCGGCAGAGACCCCCAGACCCCCATGGGTACCTCGGCGCACCCGGCTGCGGACGCCTCCGAGCCCCTGCGGGTACCTTGGCGCTCGCGGCTGCTCCCAGACCACACTTGGGTACCTTGGCGCGCCCAGCGGCAGGGGCCCCCGACCCCCGCGGGTACCTTAGCATGCCTGGCGGCAGGGGTCCCCCCACCCCCGGCTGCAGGGCGCCAGCGGGTACCTTAGCCCTGGCGAGCAGCTCGGCGACGAGGCGGATGGACTGCAGGTTCCGCTGCGCCAGCAGCAGCTTGCGCTCCTCCAGCCGGATCTTCTCCTGCAGCTGCCGCTGCTCCTCCGCCTGCAGCTTCTCCAGCCGCTTCTGGCTGCGGCGCAGCTCGCGGTCGCGCTGCTTCTGCTCGCGCCTGCGCAGCTTCTCCTCGCGCTTGCGCTCGCGCTCCAGCTCCTCCAGCTCCTTCTGTTTCCTGCGCGGACACGCGGCTCGTGAACGCGCGTCCCCGGCGCACACGCACAAGGAACGGACGCTCCGAGCCAGCGAGGAAAGGGCGCTGGACACGCGGGTTTAGACAGTGAGGTAATGCACCCAGCCCTGTGCCAAACCCCGCACGCTTCAGTGCCACCTCCGGGACCAGAGCAGCAGGGCACGCACACAGCCCTACGGAAGGATGGAGCACGGCCCCCAACGTCCACACTGCACAGGCAGCCCCCGAGGCCCTGCTCCCAGCCCTGCGGGGCACTGAGGCACCGCCAGGGCCCAGCAAAGGCACAGACGCGCCAGGGAAGCCGCTCTGCACTCTGGCATCAAAGGGCATTGTCATCCCATGGAGAGAGACTCTGTGAGGCCACCATAAACTCCTGCCACTTGGGGACGTCTCTTTAAAACCACCCCACGCCACGCCCACACGGCTCAGATCCTGACCACGCTTTTCCTGAGAGGGGAGGCCTGGCATGAGGCCCCAGGGCCACGGGAAGAGGGACGCAGGTCCCTGGAGAGCTCCAGGGTGGGGGAGCAGCTTGCCCAGCTCACCCTGCTGCCCTCTGGCTTTAAAACTCACGCAAGCGACCTACGCAGTAAAAACGTCCGCGGCACTCCCGGTCGGCCAGGACGCGGAAGCTGAGACTATGCAGCCCAGGTAGGCACCCTCACAGCCGGGAGGACAGCCACCGTGCACACACACGCGCGCGCGCACACACACACACATATGCACCTCCACCCCAGGACCACGGGCGCCCAGGCTGGGGCTGCCCTGAAAAGCAGCACCAGTGAGGGGGCGAAGGTTCCACTTTGGGGCTGCAGGAGCCGCAGTTTTAGCGCACTATGAGGCGTCCAGGCCCCACGAGCTCAAGGTGTGGCTGCCAAGGCAGCCGCCCTCTAGGAGGACTCACACTGAAGCCCCCAGCCTGGCCACCCGTAGAATCCAGTGGTTGCCCACGACGCTCTGTCACCTGTTGCACCTGAGCAGCCCAGCTGCACACCACCTCCACTGAAGACCAAAATGGTGAGACGCACGTATGGGCACCAGCATCCCACACGGCAGTGAGAACCTTCCACCACGCAGGCTGCTCCGGGCCTGGCCTCAGACGCGAGCCCACCCAGGGAAGTGGTGGCAGCTCCCGGAGCTGCCTGGAGCCCTCCCTGCCAGCTCCACCTGGCGCAGGCCTGTCCCCACCCCTCCCGCCCCAGACACCACAGCAGAGAGCTGGCCTCCTGTGCAGGGACCACTGCTGCCTCCCATCCCTGAGCACCCGGCCCGGTCTGCAAGGCAGGGCTGCGTCCCCAGGCGGGAGGGGGAGCGCCTCTCTGCACTGGACACCACCAGCCACTGCTCTCCTGGCTCTGCCTGGGGATGGCGGACACCAAGGACTTTGACTCCACACAAAATGCAAACTGCCCTGCAAAGCCACCCGCCAAGTGGGGACAGCTATGCAGTAAGCACACGCCAGCGCCCCAGGCGTCCTCCTCGCTGAACGGCCGGCCCATCGGAGCCTCTCCGGCCCCAGTCCACAGCCACACGCTCACACGGAGGAGGGCACACCCGTCTCGTGCTGGGGAACGGCAAGAACGCCACACGCGGACTGGGCCCGGGACCTAGGAACTCAGTCCCAAGACTCTCTCGCAAGACAAAAACGGCAACGTGCACAGACGTCCTGGCACCAGCATTCCCCACAGCAGGGAAGAACGGGGAGAAAACCAGCACCCAACCTGGTTAGGGCAGCCAAGAGCTCCGCCAGAAGGCTGTCAAACACGTCCAACCTGCCTCACGCTCAACGTTCAGCACAGGGAGAACGAGCAAGACAGACACGCACAGGAAGATGCTAGGGAGAAACAGCGCGGTGATGGCACAGGGAGAATCTCTGCGCACAAAACCCGTGCCTCACAGCTGACGGCTTTTACAAGGCTAAAAGCGAAAGGCCGACAAAGGAGGGAAAAGTGGAACCTGGGTTTGCCTTTGACAGCTAAACCGCGGTGAAAGACGGAGGCGACCTCTTTAAACGAAACAGGGCTTTTTGTCCCCTTTTGTTTCCACGTTTGGCCAGCACCATCGGTTCTCTACTTCATGCTGTCCGCGGCACTTCAGCCTAAATGCACAAGTGCAAACCATAAACGCACAACTGCAAACCGTCAAGTCGTCCTGCCCATTTTGGCAGGACACGTGGACTGCACACGGAAAGCACATGGCTCCAAAGGAAACGTGTGGTCTGCGCTCACACGCCGTGTCAGAACCACGATACGCGGTGGGGAAAAGGGAAGAGAAGCACACGCTTCCTGCAGCGCCTCAAGCAGCTGCCAAACGGGCACACGCTCAAAAACACATGCACAGGCATGCATGAACACACGTGTACACAACTCACACATGTGCACACATGCAAGAACATGCAAAGGTACACATATGCACAAAGACATGTGCACGGGTACACATGCATACACATGCACAACTGACACATGTATACACATGCACAACTGACACATGTATACACATACACAAAAAAGGGAATAACTGACACGTACACACACGCGTGCACACACACACACACAGGTGTCAGGCACCGGCACCGAGGCCCGCTCTGGCGGAAGAAGATACCTTTCCTCTGCCCGCTGCCTCTCCTCCGCCTCCTTCTCTCTGCGCTTTTGTTCCTCTCGCTGCTGCTCCAGTTCCTGCAGCTTCTGCCTCTCCAGCTGCCGCTTTTTAATGGAGGCATCACTCAGGTGTTTGGTCGAATCAAAAGAGACCTTCGAAAGCAAAAGACGGCGTGAATGGCCTCCCCCAAAGCCCTCCACATGGGGCGGCACCACCCTCAGACACGCTCTGCTCTCCCAGCAGGTCGCCCGGAGAACTTGAGCTCCCGCTCACCCCCAGGGGCGCCACACACCGGGGCAGTGGGCCTGGGAGTCACACCGACCCGCCTGGAGTCACCCAGCCCGGGAGTCACACCGACCCGCCTGGGGTCACAGTCAGTCAGAGGCTCAAGACGCAGCTCGGCCCACAAAGGCAGGACTCAGAGGGAAGACAAACTACCCCTGGGACTACTAACTGGCCCTTACTACTGAATAAAAGGAATTAATGACCACCATCGCCACACACGTTCTCCTGCTAACCAGCGGCTGCCCACTCCCCCCCCGACCACTGCCACGGGGCCTGAGCCCGCAGCGACAGGGTGTGTGCTAGCCGTCTCGTGGCCACCAAAACCCTTCTCCTCCGCCGTGGCGAGGCCGGCTTCACTGCTCTGCAAATCCATCTCAAGTCAGGGCCCGTAGCTAGGAAGGAACCCGTGAGCCCTAGTGTAAAGGAACATTCCGGGACGTGGCTGAAATCCCTCTGCAAGCAACTCTGACAGCCAACAAGCATCTCACCTACTTCAAAACGCTCGGCTCTTCCACTTCCCTCAAAACACAGAATTTACGAAAGCCGAAAGCATGGGCCACCACCGCTGGTTCTCACACCCGAAGCCCCACTGAGCAGAGGACTGCGGCTGCGATCTTATCTGCGGGGGGCCGTGGCCGCGGAGCTCCCCTGCAGCCCTGGGCCCCGGGACCCACCTTGATGTTGCAGGCCACGGCCTTGCCGTCCTCGCCCTTGTACATGAGCTTCATGCCGCGCAAGGCGCTCATGGCCTGGATGAAGCCCACGTACTCGCGGTACTGGACGTAGGCCTCGAAGTTCAGGTGCCCGCCGAAGCTGAAGGTGTGGAAGTTCCGGCCGGTCATCTCCTCCCGGTAGGGGTCCAGCATGGGGATGTCCACGTTGCGGATCTCCCCGAACTTCTCGAACACCTTCACCAGGACCTCCTCGCTGGGCTTCTCCGAGCCCGACTCCTTCAGGGCGAACCACTTGCAGGGCAGCCCCTCCAGGTGGATGGTGTCCGGCCTCTCTCCCGGGAGCGTCTCGTTCATGTCCTTGGCGTCGCGGAAGAAGGAGTCCCAGTCGTGGCGCGTGGGGAAGTCTATCTTGAACTCGGCGGCCCGCACCTTGAGGATGTCGGAGAAGCCGCTGAGCTTGATGGTCTTGCCGTCCAGGCAGGCCAGGAAGGACTTCACCAGGCTCTTGTTCTCCACCTCGCCCTCGAAGCGGATGAAGTCCATGGTGCTCTTGGAGATGCGCAGCGTGGAGAACTGGTGGTTGTGCACCATGCCCTTCAGCCGCTCCATCACCTCCCAGTTGGAGATGGACTTGCCCGGCTGCTTCAGCTGCGGCAGGGCCACGCTGATGGTCATCTTGGTGATGGGCTTGAGGTACAAGCCGTACGCGGGGCAGAGCTCCACGGCCTCAGACGTGTCGTGCACGATGGTAGCCGCTGCCATAGCCGGGACCTTGGGCCTGAAACACAGGACGCACATGGTCGGGGAGCGGCCCGGGCATGAAGCACCGCAAGTGTCTCTGCGTGCAGTCAGGGGAACTGGCCTGCCTTGTTAAAAGCCATCTCGACTGGGTTGGAAGTAATAGTAAGACTGCACTAAAGGGGAAAAAACTGGGTTGACAAAAAGCTCTTAAGAACACGTTAGAGTCCAAAGCCCCGTCACCACGGCCCCACACCCAGCACCAGGAGCCGTCCCAGGCCCGTGGAAATGGGAAGCCGGGCAGCGGGTCGGTGCAAACTAGACACGCCTGGCTGGCTCCCTGGGGGAGCAGGGGCCAGGAGAGCCCAGCCACAGGCATGTTGAAAGGTTCGTGGAGGAGGAGCCCTTGTATTTGCATTGATAAAACAGGAAGGAAGTCCCAGGCTAAAAAAACTACCGCAAACCATGGACTTTAATAATCTCCACTATGGGCAGATGCATCCTCTCTCCAACCAACTTAAAGGCAAAGAACATAAGGGCCTTTTCAAGAAAAAAAAAAACAAAACTGGGGCCTAGAACTCAGCTCTGTGTCCTCTTCCTCCACCTGCCTTCTTTAACCCAACTCTTCCCTACTGGTCTGACAGGTTGGTACTGCCTTAGGGCCAAGTTCCAGGTGGATAAGCTTGACCCACAGAATCCCAACAGGTGGCCCGGCTGAGCCCTGCCACCCACTACCACCACCATCTCCACTAGGAGGCGGCCCACAGCCCTAAGCCCAAGGTGGGAGGGTTCAAAGGCGCTAAAAGTTGACCAGGGAACCCTCCCCCACGACCACACAGGGAGCAGGAAGCAGACCCCACCACCTGCCCGGCATTCCAGGCTAACCCCAGCACCCCATAAAACCCTGTCCTGGCCTGCTGTCCTGCACTCCAGGTAACCCCCATCCCCACCCGGGTGCACCCGGCTGCCCCAGCCCCTCCCCCTGGCATCCCCAGCTGCCCCAAACCTCAGGTAACCCCCACTCCCCACCTGAGTGCACTGGGCTTCCCCGGCTTCCCCAGCCTCGCCCCCCCCAGCCCTCAGCCCCTGGTACCCCCATGGCCTGGTCCCGCCTATTCCCCTGATAACCCTGTCCTGGCCAGCTGCCCCACTCCCCAGGCAGTCCCCAGCCCCATGGCCTGATCCCGCCTCACCCCAGCACCCCGTAACCCTGTCCTGGCCGGCTGCCCCAGGTAACCCCCACCCCCACCTGGGTACACTCGGCTGCCCCAGCTCCTCCTCCCATCCCTAGCTGACCAGCACCCCAGGCACCCCCAAGGCCCCCAGCACCCCCATGGCCTGGTCCCGCCTAGCACCAGCACCCGGATAACCCTGTCCTGGCCGGCTGCCCCGCACCCCAGGTAACCCCCACCCCCACGCAGGTGCACTCGGCTGCCCCAGCCCCTCTCCCCTGGCATCCCCAGCTGCCCCACACCCCAGGCACCCCCAAGGCGCCTGGTACCCCCCTGGCATGGTCCCGCCTAGGGCCAGCACCCCGGTAACCCTGTCCTGGCCGGCTGCCCTGCACCCCAGGTAACCCCCACCCCCACGCGGGTGCACTCGGCTGCCCCAGCCCCTCTCCCCTGGCATCCCCAGCTGCCCCACACCCCAGGCACCCCCAAGGCGCCCGGTACCCCCCTGGCATGGTCCCGCCTAGCGCGAGCACCCCAGTAACCCTGTCCTGGCCGGCTGCCCCGCACCCCAGGTAACCCCCACCCCCACCAGGTGCACTAGGCTGCCCCAGCCCCTCCCCC
>VSMD01088972.1:0-139044 GCA_008750895.1 Mirza zaza
CAAATTTTAGACTGGATGTTCTGTCCATGATGAGCAAGGATTTATAGAGAAAGACAATAAGTTCTTGCAGTGATTGAAATATCTGGAGCAGAGTTTTGAGTACACCTGGTTTCCTGCAAAGATTAATGCAGAGAATGCATTTCATGGTTGCTAAAAGAAAGATATGATTTAATGTATGATGTTATTATTTATTACTAAGAGCATCAGATATATGTAAGTATAAATTACTTTTTCCACATCTTCTTTCAGCTTCTAATGGACTGATTTTTTTTTTTTTTACTTTAGATACTCAAGAATAGAATTTTTAAAGACATTGGGGGATTTTCCTTCTTCAAAGAAAACAAAAATATAATGCATGATATTTAACAGTTTCAAATATGTCATGATTTCTGTTTGATTCTATGTACACTTAAATGCAGAAAAACTGAATTTATTGTCTTGAAAGGTTTTTATTTTCTGCAGAGATTTGATTTCCAAATATGTTAAAGTGNTTTCTGTTTGATTCTATGTACACTTAAATGCAGAAAAACTGAATTTATTGTCTTGAAAGGTTTTTATTTTCTGCAGAGATTTGATTTCCAAATATGTTAAAGTGATTGGAGTATTTATATTGTCCGCTGTTGGGAGCTGTACTTAAATTGCATTTCCTTGCAGAGTTATTGATGATGCATCCTTGTTCTGAATATGGCACTTGGCAAAACATTGCTTCTTAATTTGAGCTCTGCAATGTAACCTTCAGGGGAAATGGCTCTATAATACCATTGCATCAACTCTTTTAGCAAATTATATTATTGTATGTCCATTTATAACTTATCCTCTAAGTGATCTCAGTCCAATCATTAGATGTCTTGGTTTTGCTTCTGTGAAACATTCTATAGCGGTTGCTGCCCTTGTCTTGTAGGACTGCGGTGTTGAGTGGCTTCTGGGAAGTTCACTTAACCCCTCGAGTGTATTCCATGGAACTAGGAGGGAGTTTTCTCTTAGTAGATTTCTCAGATAAGTTGGGGAAGAGGAGGTGTAACTACCTAAAGTACATCAGTAAGAGATTATTGGCTTGTGAGGGACGCAAAAGTTGGGAAGGGGATAGGAAATGGAAGAAGAAAGGACTACAGATGTTGAGTACCAACCTACACCACGCTCCCTGCTAGAAGCTTTTCATACTTTGCCTCATGTAGACTTTGAGGTGACTCTGAAGTCTGGGTGTTACCAGGGGCCAGAGATCTCAAGTAACTTGCCTGAGACACTTGGTACAATCAGTGAATAATAGAATTAGTGTTTGATACAAGTTTGATGGTGTCCTAAACTTAACACATTTTCTGCAGTTACTAGGGGGAATAGAGCATGGAATATTTCCCAGTTACAAAGATCTGCGCTTAGTTTTCTCCTCCAATAACTTAAAGCGTAAATGACAATAAGAGAGGTAGACGTGTGAGTTTTGTACAAACTGGCTAGCTATTAATATCATTTGGCATTTTACAGGCAGAATAGCTGAAGTAAGCCACAGGTGCAGATGAAACCTTGATGTCCATTCCATTGTGTGAGACCAATACAGCCTCTGTTTCCTGTTATATGGGGTCTACATCTGCGTTGACTATAATATTCATTTCAACTTAAGGGATGGTTTACTAAATTAGGAGAAACATGGATAAGTTGAGTGACTTTTAAGCTCAAAAAGGCAAAAGTCATAAATGGCAAGATTCAAGTAGAGGGCTACAGTCTGAGTCTTTACCATAAGAATCAGGATCAACTGTGACCTAAACTTGGCAGCTAAAATATATTAGTGTAAAATGATGATATGACATGATTTGCCTGTAAGATAGGTGTTAGATTGTTTCAACATTGGCATTTTAACTATTTTTTTTCTATCCTGTGCCTTTCTTGGATAAGTAATAGTAATACCAAAAAAAATCATAGGATGGTAGAGCTTCACCCCATGGTCTTCACCCTTGTTTTAGGAATAAAAACAGGCATCAGGAGATCAAGTAATGAATCCAAGGTTGTGTTGCAGTTTAAAAGAGAAAATACAGTACTTATATTCTTGTCAAGGCAAAAATCCAGGTCTCTGGCTTTGAGCTTAGTACTTGTGTTCCCTTACGCCACGCTGGCTTGTGGTATATTAACTATAATAGTACCTTGTACTGCTGTGTGAGAATCACTCACACCCTGTCATCCAGATGTTTCTGTCTTGGCTTTCCTTACTAAAGGCAACTATTAGAAACTTTACTTTCATTTCTAGGAAAAAATGACATCAAACAGCAAATCTGCTTTAGTGCTTTGCATACAGGGTGTCCCACAGACAATTGGGGTAATGATTATAATTGGTTGACACTTAGTGTTGTGGGTTTGACCATCATTGAAGAGGGATGAGTCCCATTGTCCTCAGCTAATAGAAAGTACCTAAGCCACAATTTCTTCTGCATACTCTGCTCACATGGCCTCCCCTAACTATTGTTATTAGGGAGTGGGCTGAGGTCACTGACCCCATTGCAGCCATACTGGAGATTGGCCAAAACCCTAAAAGGCAGCTTATCATGAAATTTTGTGTCTAAAACAGACTGATAAGCAACTAGATCAGCCAACCAAATTCTCTCTTACTCTGATGCTATAAAGATGCAGAAAGAAAGGAAGAAACGGGAGACGACAACGTAAGAAGGGCTATGAGAAGTCTCACACAAGTCATAATGAAGAGAAAGCACAAAGTAGGAAGTGAAGGAGATATTAAAATAATACGTATGGAGTAAAGGAAGTGATATTGATAAGATAGAGCAGCTGCAGTGAGACAGGAGACCCACTGAAATGCTGCATGTCACAAAAGTGGAGAAATTATAAATTCATGATTCCAAGGGCATGATGTTAGCTTGTACACCTCAGGTGCCTTACACCTATGTTTTCCTAGTTGCACTTCTTAGTGTACTTACCATTCCTGTGAGGTTCTTGAATTTCCTGATCTTTATTGTCACATTATCCTTATAATAACTTGTCCCTTCATTTTTTTTTTGAAGATGACTTTCTGTTGGCTTTCAACAGAAAGAGCCAACAGTGATACAACTGGATGCATAAAAGAGAGCCTTGATAGCTTTTTAACAAGGATGTCATATTCCAAATGCTTGCCATTTTCTGAGCATCAGTCATATTGACATGATCCAGAGCACCAGGCACTTCGTTTTGTCCCAATTCAATTTGCATTATCTTTCATCCAGCATAAGGCAACAGTGATAGAAGTAATCTCTAGAGTAATCTCCAAGTATCTTCCCAAAGCTGTTATGCTTCAAGCACTTCATTTAACCTTTGAGCATCTGCCTTGCATACAATCCTCGTGGGCCACTCTTGGCAAAATATTTGGAAGGAGATCTAGAACCTGATGACTTTTAAATGAAAAAAGAATTACTGTTCCTTCTCAGTACAGGAAAAAACCTAACATGAGTATGCCAGTGAAAAACCCTGTGTTCTGCTTCCTTTCAGATCTCTTGTACCCCCTTTGTCTATGATACATTACCTTTGGCAATCCTGGTCTTCCAGGACACGCCAGTGAATTGGCTGAGTCTGAACCATTTTAGAAGAATGACTGTGGTTGTGATTCCTCTCACCTGTTGATATATGCACCTGCCATTCAGGACTCCGTGTTTATATGAATTCTCCACATCTCAAAGGTATTATATCTAGCACATTGACTGCCACAGTAGAATTTTTTTTCCTTGGGGATAGAGTGTTTTATTATGAAAATGGAATAAAAACTCTGAAAATAATCCTTTCTAATTTAATGAAAAATTTATTTTTTATTGTTTTCTGTGCTTGAGTTCCATGCAACTTGAAAAATAGTTCATGAAGCTCCCAAGATGAAGAGATATGAGTTACCTATGCTTCTTGAGGCAGCAGGCTCAAAACTAGCATGAGTTAAATACAACTCACAGGGCAGTTAATGTGCTATTAAGCAGCTTCTTATAAATTGTATCTGTACAGTTATCTTATGAATATATTGAAAATATCATCAGATGAGTGTTGTTCCAGGCTTTGATTTGTTCTTCATTCTAATGTTGTCTAATAACAAGGGATTTGTGTAGCACTGTGTCTCCAAAGAGTTTATGGTACCAAATATACATCTCATTCAGTTTCACCATGCCCACGAGGCTTTCTGATGTCTGATTTTTAAAAAGCGTTGTTTTACACATGGGAAAATGGAGAGCTGGTTGACTGTTCCTTATAATGCAAGTGATTGCTAGAGAAATTAGCAGAAACTGTATCTCCAGATTCCTAATCTAGGTCATGCTGTGTCAACAAACTATGTTGCATTTGAATTGTGCCATACTCACCCTCGACTGCATTTACCAAAGAGTTAGTATGTACCAAGCCACAGGTTGTGCATTTGAAATTGTTTTTTATTAGTATATGGAAGAGAGAGTCTTATTGGTGTGCCAGGTAGAAGTTCCCAGACAAGACAGGACTGAGAAAAATCAATGCTGAGTCCATTTATTTGGGTAAACACAAATAGTATTACTGTGCTGTGAGCTCTAGGAACAGGCAGGATGTTACTAGATGGAGTATAGTTGCACTATAGTGAAAGGAGGAAGAGTGGATAAGAAAAATGTGTAGGAAGAGACTAAAATGCTTTCTTTTCTTTTTTGGTCATATTTAACATAAGGCAATATGTTACATCTTCCCAAAAGTACATTTTGTGGTAGACACTTTTTCCTCTATTAAGCCATGTGACATCTGTGTGGCATCTGTCTCCTTCCTTTGTGGCCATCCTAGCCCTGGTCCGTGATAGGACAGAGTTGAAGTATCAGTGTGAAGTGAAGTAGATTTGGTTAAAACCTCCTCAGGACTGCCCCATTTTTCAGTCCTTGTGAATGAGTGTCGTGCGTGGTTGCCAAGTCAGTTACGAGATGTTAAAATGGAGACCCCTGGGCACAGATGAAAGGAGAATTCCTTCCTACCCATTTCATACAGATAGCATGAAGCTCATGTAAACTGAGATGCGTAAATGCTAACTGAGGAGGAATCGATACTCTTAAGTCGCTTTTTTCCAATCAGCCTGATTGATGGCTTTAGGAGTCATTTATAAATGTTAAAAATCATTTATAAATGTTAAAAGCATCACCCTCACTGTTAGCTGCTGCGTCAGAAAGGAAATATATATAAAAATATGTATCTCTAATAGTAAGAATAGGCAGTTTAAAAAGCCGTCAGTGTGTTTTGATTCCATACCTGATTATATACTTCCCCGTCTCACGTAGGCATAGGGTCGTATTTTCTCTCTTCCCTGATTACTGGTCCTCTGTAGCTGCTGTCCTGAAACCCTGGGCCACAGAACACTACTGGTCTGTGGCCTGCTAGGAACCAGACCGCAGAGCAGGAGGTGGGGAGGGGGCGGTGAGCAGACAATGCTTCATCTGTATTTACAGCCGCTCCTCATTGCTCGCATCACCGCCTGAGCTCCACCTCCTGTCAGATCAGCAGTGACTAAAGATTCTCATAGGAGTGAGAACCCTACTGTAAACTGCACATAGGAGGGATGTAGGTTGCACACTCGTTATGAGAATCTGATGCCTGATGATCCAAGGTGGAGCTGGGGCGGTGATGCTAGCGCTGGGGAGCGGCTGTAAATACAGATTATCCTTAGCAGAGAGGTTTGACTGCGCACAATAAATGTAATGTGCTCAAATCATCCCCAAACCATGCCTTTACCCCCATCCATGGGAAAATTGTCTTCCATGAATTGCTCCCTGGTGCCAAAAAGGTTGGGGACCCCTGCTCTATCGCTTAAGTTGAGAGGAACTCATTGAGAGTCTAATCCTTGTAAGATTAGATTCTCAAACATTTACCATTTCTGTCCCAAGGGGTTGTTCTGTACACTGGAGAACAATTTTGCTTTTACCTATTGAGTAAACAAACTCTCCCTTCTACTTTCACAGTGACGGTTTCTTAGGAACGAAAAGAATTTGCTTCATTCTGACATCATCATACCATTATTATCATCATAATCATTTCAGTGGCCAGTGAGTGAGCACCTTTTATGTGCAGCCATTGTATGAGACCTTCACAGATATTATCCTAATCTTCACTCTCTAATGGCAGTGCTAGGACACAGTACTTGGAGAAGAGGGAAGCAAGGCTCAAGGTCACATTCTCAGGGAACTCAGACTTGACATCAGAGCTGATTCCAAAGCCCACACTCTTCCCTCTGCCACATCCGGTGAATGTGTGTCAAGTTTTCTCCCTTGACCATGGATAAAAGGCCATCTATTTTTTCAAATTAAGCTTGCTCGTTCTTTTCTTCCCTCCTTCTTCCCCTCTCTCTTTTCTTTGCTTCCTTCCTTTCTTCTCTTTCTCTTTCTTTCTTTTCTTTCTTTCATGACATTTGCCTCCAATACACTATTGAAAATGTCTCCGTGCTTCTACCCTGGGCTAACATACTTTTTATCTAGGGGAAAAATAACATTTACTAGCTGTTTCCTTCCCCTGATAGAGCCAGGTAAAGAAAGGAGAAAGAATCACATTCAAAGTTCATGACATATACTGCGGTTCACCCAAGGCCTTCTGAATGTCAAAGAGAGGCAACAAAATGGGAGGAATTCAGTTTTTGATTTGAGTGTATTGGATTTCTGGGAAAAAGGGGGTGCCAAAAGAAAAAACTGTGTTGGCTAAGTAGCATCTTACATACCTAAGTGGTGTTTAAGAACAGAAACGTCTGATATTTAGTTTACAGATGCCTGCACTGCTGTGATGTAACCTCTACTTGCATGATAATAACTCTAACCACATGTGTCACAATCCTAGACTTGGGAGAGAATAGGGGGTAACTGACAAGAGCATCTTTTGATATTAAAACTAGGAGCCTGATGCAGGCAAGGAATACTGCGAGAGGACAAGAACTAGAGTTGAAAGGATGGAATTTTCCATAAAAAATACAAATATTTTTGAGACCTGATTCCTGCTTACATTAATTAGACTAAAAAGATCGATCTTTTCTGAAAAACATTCTAATTATATTAATATATCACTCACTTTAGTTTCACATTTGAAAGCAATGTTACCACAATATCACCTATACATCTACTGATTTTTATGAGTGAACAAAAGACACTGTGTATGACAGTAGATTTATCATAATTATTGGCAGATGTAAGCACTGGCTTCATTAGAAAATCTGATTAAAACAGAATGTACAATGTTGTCAAATGTGAAATAATTTTTCCCAGAATAATTGAGTCGTGAAACATTTCAAAGTCTCCAAAAACTCAGAAGAGCTAAGTGGGCTTTCTTCCAAAATAACAGCTATAAAGTTATGATCCTATCGCCGTGAAATAGATTCAATTAACAAAACAATTGGTCAGCTAACAAATACTTATTGAGGCTCACTTTTCTAACTGATGTGGATACAAAAGGACTATAAGAATTAATATCCTCCCTAATGGAGTTTATATCTTAGTGGAGGGACAAACCCAACACACAGAAGCTAAAATTGAACTAGATGGTTATAAAGTACATGATAGTGACTCAAGCAGAGGGTGGTTGATCAGTCAGGGTTTTATGAAATTAAAATGAGTGAAATGCTACAAATGCAGGGGTGGGCAGAGAAAGAGGGAAGTTCAGAAGCAAAAGCAGCAGAGGACAAGAGGTATTATGAACAGCCAGTTAAGGAGTTTCCCTGCTCTCAGGGGGCTCCAGGGAGCTTCATTTGTAATCCTTGGTTCTGCTTTGTTTCCTTCTTGGACTCTGCCATGAACCTTTGGAATAAAGACCTTACCTCTAGGCACCTGCTCTGTGACTTCCATTAAATGATACAAACACAGTTTGCTCACTCATGTAATTGCCTTACTGTAGTGTTTCTTGTAGCCCAGCCTGATGACAGGGACACTAGACAGCCCACAATCAACACTGCTCACTAACCTGCTCCATTAAAACAAGAGGCAGTTGTGGGATAATTCAGATAGAGTTGGAGTTCCAACCCAACATGAGGAAATGGGCAGAAAGAAGGAGAACAGAGTGTCCAATTTAGTGGATTTATAAGTTCAGTTTTTTTGTAGCATTACTAAAAGTAAGGCTATGATGGGTCATCTTGGGCAGGGGCTGTTGGCCTTATTAAAATGAGGTGCAGGGTGCTGTTTAGAACACTTTGTAGCAACTCAGAGGAGAAGATTGGAGGAGCATTCCGGTGGCCCTTACACAAAGATGTCATTTCTTCACAAGAGTACTTCAGACTCTTGAAGGATCCATGAAGAATGGATTCAGTGGAAGGGCAATGGGATTTGAATATAGAGGGCATGAATTTTAAGTTCATTGTTAACTTAGGTGAGTATAACCTGCAATGGTATCATACATTAGAAGAAACCTCCAAATAGTTCACCTATGAGAAGGCTCAATGTTAAATACCTGAAATTTCCCTTCTATGCTTTTTACACAGAACCCTAACTTTGCAGTTGAGGTCTTAAGTAATCGCACCATTCTTTTCGGTGGAAAAATGTGGGCCACTGTGACCTGACTTTGTTTAGAGGTGGTAAAGCCTCTATCTAAGTGAGAATATAAATTAAGATACTTGGTTTTAACTCGAAGTATTATATTATCAATAGCATTTTAAAAATGTATAACGCAGGATCATTCTTTTACCAACAGTACAGAGATTCCGTGTTTCCAATATCGAATTGGTTTAGCTGAACAATTTCTCAGTGTCTAAGTGACAGGTTCTCTAATAACACCTTTGGTTTTTGTAAGTTTTATTCACATATGATGTTATATTACCAGAGAGCAATGTACAGGGACTAATTCACTTTAACATCCCTGTACAGTTTCCTTCCTGGAGTTACAGTTTAATGGTTTCTCCTCAGATTTTTTTATCGAGGTCAATATAAGAAATAGCACAAGAGGAAATTCTTCTCCCCTCTGCCCTTTACTCCAAGAAGAATTAATCCCTTATTTTTCTGTGTATATGCTGTGATTTATACATACTGCTTTCACAGCACTTAGGAAATAATATTATCGTAAGGTGTTTTTCTGTCTTAGATAAATCTTCCTCACATGTGTTCCAAGGTCTATAATCATTCAGACTTTTTCACTAATGAATTGAGGCATTATTTTTGTCTAGAAGAAAGATTGCACTGAAAAATCCCATAACATCAGCTGTTTGCCTGGGATATCCTTGCATCTGGGCAAGACACGCAGACTTCTCTTGACTGGGCCTCTGTTTAACTTACTTCTCAGACAGAAGCTCTTCCTATCTGGGGCTGACTTTGAGACAATGTGGCCTCTGGGTGACGTCAAAGTGTTAGGGGTTTTAAATCTCTCATTTTTGTACCTGCATCTGCTTTATTTCCATGCTCCCAGATAATTTTCCCTCTATATGTCCTATTTTCTAACGATAGAGGTACTTGTTTTCTCAGCACTGGACTTGGAGCAGAAGCAGATTCCAGAAGAGTCCAGTATTAAAAACATGATTTCAAGTCCATAGAAACATACATGAAATTCACTGAGCCTTTTCATTTCACTTACCTTCCCCTTGTCCTCATGGTTTTTATTCCTGGTCTGTTTACCTACAAAATTATCCTTTTTCTATTTTTATAGTCCCTATGCCCCTGTAAGCGTTTTTAAAAAAACCCTTTGAAATGCTGTCATTAAAAAAAAATTGGTTATCTTTTCTCAGCACTGTGAGCATTTCCATCCTCTCTTATAATCTTGCATATTTTTCTCACTTTATCGCTCATTAAATGCACATGTTCGTTCTTTGTTTGCACTGTTATTGTACCTACTTCTCTTTGTTTTTCTCCTACATTTTTCTTTTCCTTGTTCCCCCATTTAACCAGGCTCATCTCTTCTCTTGTAGGAATCTATTAATAAAATTCACTTGTTTCTATACTGTCTCTGTCCTCATAGGCCCAAACACCTACAGGGTGGAAACCATACGTTTTCCATGTCCTTTATATTTTCACTCCAAAGGAATGAATGTCCATGTGCAGATGAAGGTAGGAGTCCCGATAAAAAACACTGAATTATAAGTCACAATAAGTGTCAGTGACTGAAAGTGATTTTGGTATCACTGGAGAGGCATTTAGGGGAGCAAAACAACACATAAGAAACAAATGTTTTCTGATCTATGCAAATACTCATACTTAGCTCATTTGACTAAAAGTCTAAATGAAAAATACTAATCTTTTGCTTTAAGAGGTTAGAAAGATTTGTTGAGTTAAGGTATCATTTGCTCACATTTTACTTTTTTGACAATCGTATAAAAGACCTACAAAAGCCATATTTTAGTTTGGACGATTTCTCCCACCCAACACCCCATTTCTACTAAAGGGATGCTTAAGTGCCAAAAGAGTCCTTCTCTCTGGATTATATACAGTAGGTATAGTAATTATATCAAAATCCATTTGAAATGGCAGATTTATTAAGGCAGTCTCTTATTTCTAAACTAGCTTCATCATTAAATAAAAATTAAAACTTAGTCTTTTCATGTTAGTAAAAATTGATAGAATTTTTTTAAAAACTTGGAAGGGACTAACATAGATGTCTTTTGTATCACTTATCCAAAATATGTTGAGAAAATACTATAGTTTATATGGTAACTGTCCTTTTAGTGCGAAGGCATTAATTTTGTTCTATTTTTAGTGCTTGCTTACAGTTCACTTTTAAGAGTGTCCTTTAGGTTTGGTAGGTTCAGTGGAAAGAACATAATTCCTTTTGATTTAAAATGCCTGTGCTATCCTTAGGTAATAGTAGTAGAACTAATAACAGGATTGGCTGGTACAAATTTGTACTGTTCAGGTAAGCACTAGAGAGCAAACATTCCTTGCTGTGCTTTTGATGATGAAATAGCAATCACACTTCACATTTTATAACGCATTATGTTTTACAAAACTCTTTCACATTTATTTTATTTCATTTAATCCTCAAAAAACAACACTGTGAACTAGGTACAATTTTCCACATTTAAATGTGAGGAAATGGATGCTCAAGGAATCAGCAATGTGGCTGACGACACAAAGTGTTACGGGCCAAGACTTAAATCCATTTCTTCTTGGTTTCATTCTAAGGCCCTTCCCACATCACTGCAATATCTTTTCTCCTGTGCTGTGTTCTAACCTGCAAAACTAACTAGCTAGTGTCTTTAACATGCTGCATTAAAATAGCTAACACTTAGTGCCTACTGTGTGCCAAACCCTGTTTTAAGCACTTACATGTGTTACCTGATTCAGTCCTTGCTACCCAGATAAGGTAGGTAGGTCATATTATCATCTCCATTTTACAAACAAGGAGACACAGAGTTTAAGTAATGGCTCACAATCACATAAGCCAATAAATGGTATAAGTTGGTCTCAAATCTGGACAGTCCGCCTCCAGAAACCGCATGCTTAACCACTTTCTATTGCCTCTTAAATTACAAAAGCCCATAAAGATTTTATAAATGACTTTTTGCATGTATGGTTTAGGGCCTGGGGTGAGTTTCTCAATGCCACTTAGGGCAATAGGAATTTCAGCAATCATTATCTTGGCGTACTTTCTAAAATACAATGGTTCCCCATTGGGAAACCCAAACTGAAATGTGTATTTGGTTATAAACCATTTATTCCAGTCTAGGGAGGTATCAAGAATAGTGCTCTTACTATAAAAATACCAGTTCTGAGGCAAACAGAGAATTTTGGTCATTCAGTGGACTACTCAAGTATTTATTGAGCATTTGTTATATTCAAGGGCTGTATTAGGCACCTGCATAGTATTCACATGAAGTTTATAAATTAATAAAGGAAATACATTTGAACACAGATCCTTGGTAAATCTCTAAAATGCACAAAGCTTCATGGAAACATGAAATTCCTTTAGTATGAAGAAAGCAAGGATAGCTTGATGAAAACAGTAGCAATAGAGCTAGTCTTTGAGTAAAAGTCACATTGTAGTGCATGGTGTAACTGTATGTGAGTTCTTTGGGAATATCTCCTTGAGTACAGACATTTCAGAACTCACTCCATGAGTGAGTAGGGACTTTAGACAATGATGAGAATAAAGTGTGTCTATTTTAAAGCCCCCTATGCATGGCATGAGAGGAACCACCACACTGACATTTGTTAAAGAAAGATTCTCCTGGGTTTGCCCCATTCTCCCCTCCCTGGGTATAAATTGTGCATCTCAGGAAGGACAAATCTTTTCTGTCCCAAAGAATCAATTCCTGTAGTTATCTATATGTACTTTTTGTGAACATGCAGTGTTCATTTTGATTATTGTCAAATCAGTATAAATTCTCAGTTAATTTTTCTGATTTTCCCTTTGTGTATTAAGCTTGAAATTCACGGGCAATACAGGTGAGAATTTCACGTTATTCCTTTGTGGGAGTTTTTGGTCAGCAATTTTTTAAGACCTCAGGAAGGTTCAGTAGTTCTTCCTTTTGTAATATCTCAAGTGAGGATTTCTTTGCTGAAATATGTTGCTCTTCCACACACACAAAAAAAATAGCAGTGGGAGTATTTTCCAGTGGAAATTAACTAATGAATGATGAAGATATATTGTGGACTGACAAGAATCATGGCAATACTATTAAGAAAACGTTGTATTTATTAAAATTTCAGAATCTCAAGATTATTATCAAGAGTTTTGTTTGCATTCCCTTCTTGTTGTCTTCATCATACTTAGCTTAAATTGTGTATCTACTATGTCTTCTGTGTGAAGCTTCTCATGGTTAGAATCACGTGGTCCCCTAGTTTTTATTTAGCAGTACATGTATTAATATATATTTTGATACTACTCAGTACCAAAAGGTTCTAACTGAAAGCTCCACTTCCTGTGATATACCCAACATTAACCCTCATAGACTTTAGACAGGAAGGATTCTGGCCTGTATGTTTGATTACTGGAACTTACCTTAGTAAACTTCAAAAAATAGGCTCACTAGTAATTTCTCCAAAGGAATCTGTTTCAATTTATTAGATGTTTTATAGCCTCTACTTTGTATAAAACACTGAGTTGAAGGGAAGGGAAGGATGTCAAGATGAATGAGTTGGTCTTGCTCCTCTAGAAGCTTCTAATCACATGAAGAAACAGATTAAGTAAAAACTATAAGAAAATATACATGTACAATATGATTATAATATAGGAAAATTAAAATGGATGCCTTTTTTGGTAAATACAGAGCTATGGAAACAAAAGAAGATGAGCATTTTTTTTTTTTTTTTTTACTAAGTGACAAAATCTAAATGGGATTGTTAAAGAGGAGTTTGTATTTGAGCTGGACAGTGGACTATGTGCAGGATATTTTAAACTGGAGAAATGGAGGGAACATTGGTGGCAGAGAGAACTGTGTGAGCAAAGGAACAGACATTTGGAAAGGCAGATGGGTGCCAGTACACCTTGAGGACACGTACACAATGACAGGGCAGGAGATAATTGAGACAGTTGATAATTTGCGTAAGTCATTTTCTCAACTTCTTTTAAACCCTACTAAATATGTGGAACTTACTGTGTAAACAGTGGCGAACAATAAAGGTTTTGAACTGTGATGATGTAGGCTGGAACAAGCTATTTAGAACAAGCATTGTAAGTTACAGTAACTGTGAGTTACTGTTGACACGTGCCCAGACTTGTTTCCTATTACTTCAGGGTCATTATTTTAGTGAAATACCATGGACACCTTGACCTTGAAATAGAGCGTGACGTCTTCAACATCTTATCCTTCTCTTAACAAACCTTATTTTCAACAAGTTCATATGAGTAGCATTAAGATATAAAATAGTACAAGCATACTTATACTGAAAAGCAAAAATCTCCTCTTCTACTCTATTTTTTTTGTTCCATTCCCCAGATAAAACCACATTTCATCATTAAATTGATACATCATTAACTTGCATTTTTTTTTTGAAAAGTATAAAACTGATTTTTTTGGTTTTTTTTTTTTTTGAATGCGGGTGAACCATCATTTATTTACCAATTTATTTGTGTTTTTCGGGTTGCCTTCAATTTTTTCACTATTACAAATACTAGTGTAATGATCATTTTTGTATTTTTTAGAAGTCAACTGTGTTTTCTAAAAACAATTTTAGATTGACAGAAAAATTGTGAAGCTACTACTCAGAGTTCTCACATACCCTATCCTCAATTTCCCTTATTATTAACATCTTACTACATACATTAGTGTGGTGCATTTGTTACAGTGAATGAATACATCTTGATACTAATTTTTTTTATTTATTGATATCAGTACATATTGATCTTATTTTTAACCAAAGTCCCTAATTTATTCAGATTTCCTTAGTTTTTTACCTAATATGTTTTTCATCTTCTGGGATCCCATATAACATTTAATCATTAAATTAAATGTCTCCTTTGGCTCCACTTGGCTGTAACATTTCTCCAAGTTTCCTTGTAAATTTTGATAACCTTGTAAATTTTGAGGAATACTAGCAGGTATTTTGCAGAATTCCCATGTATTGGGATTTGTCTGATACTGTAGACAACAATGTTAGACTGGGGTTCTAGGTTTCAGTGAGGAAGATTGCAGAGGTAAAACACTGTGCGTCATATCAACCATACAAACTGTCAACATGGCTTAGCACTGTTGACGTTGACCTTGATCCTTTGGCTGAGGCAGCACTGTCAGATGATTCCACTGTAAAGTTACTGTCCTTTCCCCTTACCATGCTGTACTCTTGAAGTTGCTGTGATCAGCTCACACTAAAGGAGCTGGGACTTGTCCATCTCCTTCAGGGTGGTGTATCGCTATAAATTATTTACAATTCTTCTGTATAGGAGATTAATATTTTCTGTCCTATTCATGTACTAAATCATTTATTTATAGTAATATGGGCTCATGGATATTCATTTCATACTTTGGGTGTAATCCCAGTATGGATGTTTCATTGCTGAAATTATTCCATCTTTGGCCATTGGCCTCTGTGTCTCTTTGACATTCTCCGTCAATGTGGGACTTCTTTTTTTTTCCTTTTTGAGCACTTTCTCACATCTGGAGCTACAAGAGTCTACAAGCTTATCTTGTATATTTTCTGCTTCAGTCTTGATCAGCCCATTCTTCAAGGGGCTCTTACTCCTGTAATTGCGAGGTGGTTTAGAAGAGATGATCTGGGCGCTAAGTGGGGTTGTTACTCCTGCAGTGCCCTTCCTCCTAGAGATTTTGTGCTGACAAAGCAAAGAAATACACGTATGGATATTAACTTGTGCATATATAAATATTTATAAATATGGTTTTTTTGTTTGTTTGTTTTTTTAAGACAGAGTCTCGCTTTGTTGCCCAGGCTAGAGTGAGTGCCGTGGCGTCAGCCTAGCTCACTGCAGCCTCCAACTCCTGGGCTCAAGTGATCCTCCTGCCTCAGCCTCCCGAGTAGCTGGGACTATAGGCATGCCCCACCATGCCCACCTCATTTTTTCTATATATATTAGTTTGCCAATTAATTTGTTTCTATTTATAGCAGAGACGGGGTCTCGCTCTTGCTCAGGCTGGTTTCGAACTCCTGGCCTCAAGCAATCCGCCCGCCTCGGACTCCCAGATTACAGGCATGAGCCACCGTGCCCGGCCTATAAATATGTTTATATGTAAATATCTGTGCCTATATTAAGCTATACACAAGTTTATATTGTTTCCAACTGTAATCTATCACTACCTGTTTATTCTAGCATCTTTTTCCTTTGTTTATCTGTAAACTCTTACTCCAAAAGTGAGCAACCTGGCTTCAACCATTCTCTTTTTGTTTACATAACTGTTAAATTCTGGTTTACTTATGGAGCTGAACAAAACTTTTAATCCATATTGCTATAGGGAAAATACTTTATCAGCTAGAATACAGTGTTTATGTGCAGTTCCTCTTCCTTTTTAGTCTACAGACTCCACTCATTTCCAAAATTACTTACCAACTTTTACCTCAACCTCCTTTAGTGAGGTTGTATTGTAGTTAGATTTTTTTTTTTCTTTCAGATGGAGTCTGTGTCACTGCACTCTATCACCCAGGCTTGAGTGCAGTGGCACAATCACAGGTCATTACAGCCTCAAACTCCTGGGCTCAAGCAATCCTCCTGCCTAAATCTCCTGAGTAGCCCAGGCCACTGTACTTGGCTAATTTTTGTTCATTTTCTTAGTAAAGGGATCTTGATAATTTTCCCAGACTGGTCTCAAACTCCTGGTCTCAAGTGATTCTTCTGCCTTGGCCTCCCAAGTCTCTGGGATTACAGGAATGAGCCACCGTGCCTGGCACATTTGTAATATAACCTGGTCTCAAGTGATTCTCCTGCCTTGGCCTCCCAAGTCACTGGGATTACAGGAATGAGCCCCCGTGCCTGGCACATTTGTAATAAAGTTAGATTTTTTTAGGCATAGCCTGCATTCCATCCTGCGATAAATGCACATTGCAAACTCTAGGGAAATTACTAGAAAAATAAATAAAAAGAAGAATGCCAGTGCAGTGATGGAAGAAATCAGTGAGGATGTAAAATCAATAAGTTGACCTGAAAAGCACCATTGATCAATTTTTTCTAAATGACATGTATAGACTTCTCCACCCAATAACAGAAGAATACACATTCTTCTCAAACTCACATGGAACATTTATTAAGTAGACCCTATTCTGGGCCATAAAATTTATCTTAACAAGTTGAAAGAGTGGAAATCACTTTGGGGAACTTGTACAGAGACCCTAAAGAAAGGTCAAACAAATGAAATATATCAATGGAAGAAAAAGCGAAATGAAGGGAAGATGTTCAAATGTTAATGTCCACAATAGAATAGAAGTCAAAGAAGCATTGGAAAATAAATAAAGGTAGGAAATATTGGAAAATTATCTTCAAATCTAATTTTTGGAATTGTGTAAATATTAAGGACTCAAATTTAAGGATTTCATAAATGAAAGATAAAGAAATAAAGGAAATAGAATAAAGGAAAGATACTGTACCTACACTATTTTGTATGTTAGGACATCAAAGACAAAGAGAAGATACCAAAATCTTCCAGGGGGAATAAAGGAACAGCAATTTGACGGCTATCATATTTCTTACTAGTTATACTAGATCCATGGAGGTTATATATTATTAAAGGAAAAATAAACAAGGGACTTTATATCTTGTTAAGATATTAACTATGAAAATGAAACAAAGTTATTTTCGGTGTTACCACTGAAAAATGTGCTTTGAAAACACCATGGAAGATGGTCTATCCATACCATGGAATTTTATTCCATGATAAACAAATGAGTTATCAAGCCACAAAGAGCATGTAGGAAACTTTAAGTATACATTGCCAAGTGACAGAAGCCAGTCTGAAAAGGCAGGCTGTGTGACTGAAACTCTGTGACTCTTTGGAAAAGGCAAAACCATAGAAACAGTAAGAAGATCTGTGGTTGCCTAGAGTTCAGGGGTTTAGGGTAGGCAGGGATGAATGGGTACAGCACAGAGTGTGTTTCAGGCAATGAAACTATTATGTATAGCACTGTTACGATGAATATGTGACATTGTTCATTTGTTAAAACCCATAGGAACTGTACAAAAAAAGGGGGGCCATGAACTTGAGTTCACAGTAATGTGTCACTGTGGCTTCATCAGTTGTCACAAATGGGCCACACTCATGCAAGATGTTAATGATCAGGGAAAACTGGGGAGAGGGGGAAGTGGAGAAGGGGTATCTGTGGAACCTCTCTGTACTTTGGTTCAATTTTTCCATAAACCTAAGACTATTTAAAAAATAAAGTCTATTAACTAAAAATATTTTTTGGGACTCCAGAAAATAAAGAACGTAAGAAATCCAGGAGAACACAAAATATCAGGGAAGTGTGGATGAGAAAACTATAAATAAGCTATTTTATTTATAAGTAAGTAATAACCAACAGAGGAAAGTATATCCAAGACACTCTAGACCAAAAATTCTCAAAGATAAAAATGTAGTATGGTGGAGAAAAATGGGAGAAACAGTTGGGAGAAAGGGCATGAGAGTATCTCAGGGAAGTAAGAAGGTGCTAAGATTATTGGGGGCAACATGAAATTATGTTTGTATATAAATCATAACAGGAATTAATACAAGTGTTTACCTAATGCATTGGGGGTAACTAAAGAAGAATGCCATATGAGAGTCTGACTCTCAAACCAGAGGAAAATTTGATATGTCCTCTCATGAGTGGAAGAAAAGTAAAGAAAGAAAGACAAGAAGGAAAGGAGGGGGGACATAGACAAAAGGAAAGTGATGGGGAAGGAACAGAAGGGGAAGGAGGGAGAAATGAAGAGAAGGAAGGGGGAGAGGAGGTAGAAGAAGCCAAAACAAAACAGGGAATAATGAAAAAGTGTGCAGCTACCCTGATTGTGTGAATTAAGGGGAAGAGAGTGGCAGGACTTAACACGAGACCAGATGCTAATGGGTCAGGACATATTCTTAGGTTTTCTCTGGAGTTTTTAACTAAACATCAATGGAAAACTTCCTTAGAACTTCCCCGGCTATTGTGCAAAAGCTTTCTCTGGCATACAGGCATCTACATGTGGGCCAGTCCCATCAAAATGGTTAGATTGGTCAAGAACGAAGGAAAGTAAGACATTTGTAGGAGGAAAAAGTAGCAATAACTTAAGTTTTTCATAGTAATTTCTGAAAAGACAGTCATCTTAAGAATCTGGTGTAATTGCTAGTTTCAAATATTGCCATCAAGTTATGGAGCAATAATTTTCAATAGGTATCAAAAGCAATTTTTTATTTAATTTATCTTAAAATGTTTCACAGGCAATTGGTGTGATGCTTTTGACACTTGACTGACAGTAAAAGTTTTATATAATAATTCTGATGCCTCCTCAAAGTGGATGAACAGAAACAAAATGTTCAGTGAGATGAGTGTTAAATTATTATTATTTAGTACAAGAATGAGCTGAACTATTTTTTTTGGTTGCTCTTATATAATCCATAAGCTGATATCATTCCCATTTCAATCTTTGTTAGATATGCTTGAATTTTCAACACAGTATAAGTCACTAATGGAAGAATAAAAAGGTTTTATTTGAATTTCCATTCCTTAGATGTTTCTTTGATCTAGTTATTTTGCTTATCATAATAAAATTCTCTTTTCTTACCATCTATCCAGTTCGCTAGCTGACCCTATGTGTTTGTCTTTTTATATTTTGGAAGCATGCACAGAGGGAAAAATGTAGAGAGTTTTGAGGCTATTATTCAATAACTATCCAAATGATAATAATGATTCCATACATGTAGGAAAGAGAAGTTGATATTAATTATCTAACTTGGACACCATATTTGGTTGTGTGTACATAACTTGGACCATATATCTCAGATGTTTACTGAACTTACCTAAGTTTATTTTGGTTGTGTGTACATAGGTTAGATGGCTTTTGAATTGTGATTCCCCTGAGTGCAAGTCTACAGTGCTTGTATAGACTACCCACAGTCAATGTGTTTTGGTTACAGAAATGGTTAGAAACCATGAATTGCATAAACATAGTAGACACTCAGGTATTATGATTTGTATGGACATGATACTATTTATTGTTTGCAAAAACTTTATATTATCTTAACAGCCTGGAAAAAGGTCATGATTGTTTAGGCCTATGACTTCCAGAAAAGGCGTAACTAAAAAAACAGATGTGTTAGGCAGAATTTCTAGAAATAGGCTTCCAAATCCCACACGGCTGATATCCAGAGTCTTTGTGATAAGGTCTCGCTCAGAGGTTCAGAGCTGAGCACCATGAAAAGCAACTGGAGCTCAGAGCTGGAGCCCCAGGGAGCTGGTTCTTGCCTATAACGTGAGTGAACTTGGAAGTGAATCCTTTCCCCTGGCCTGAAGATAAGAGCCCCAAAAGTCATCACCTTGATTTTGACCTTGTGATACCTTGACCAGGCCCCAGCTGAGCTGGCCAGGACTTTTGATTTACAGAATTGTGAAATAATACACAGGTGGTATTTTTAAACTCCTGAGGTTTGGATAATTTATGACATAGCCGTCAAAAACAAATAGGTAGCACTTTATGGCTTGAGATGTCGGAAAGGATCCCATTCCAGTGTTTGATATTTCAGAGTGCAGGATCGTTTTCTCTGCACTACAACCTGACGTTACTTTGGTTTTGGTTTATGCAAATGGCCTTCCTCAGACGTCACAGAAAGGATTATAAGTCTCTTTCATTAAAAGTTTCAATAGGTAAGATACATAGCATAAAATTTTGTACTATCAGAGATCTTATAACTCTAACCACTTGCTAAGGCAATACAACACAGGTAGTAGGAAGCAAACCTGGTACTAGAATCCAAGGTTCAGGATTACCAACCTAGTGACCTTTCTGCTCAGAAGCCACACTGGCTGTGACCTTCATACTTTAATTGGCCAGGCCAGTAATCTCAAATCCTCCAACCTTGTTTGATCATTTGCCTAATTCTGCTCACAATCCTCTTTAAATGTCCACCCAAGGCAGGGACATTACCTGGGTTCGGAAAGCAATATTATAGTAAGAGTCTCCCTAATAATACTGTAAAATACCAGAGCGAGTTTGCTTTTAATGGATAATTAAATGAAGTCCAGAGGAAATAACTAGCTTGCCCAAGGTCACTCTTTGTAATTGAGAAAACTGGGCCTCAAAGAGGTGCAATTAGTAGTTCAAATGTCCTCAGCCAGATTCCTGCCAGGGACAGAACTGCAATCCAAGTCTCCTGATTTCCAATATGGTTTTTTTTGTTTTACACCGAGCTGTGCCAACATGTCAGTTCTATAGGGCTTGCCACTGGATTAGTTTGAGGAATAAAATACGTTCACAGCCCGGAGTTGACAGTGTACTGCTTGCCGGATATACAGGACTTTTATCCAAGCTATGATATTCCCCAGGGCTACAGATTTTTAAGAGCCATTTTAACATCGACCTACTTCCCAGAAATGCATTGGAGTTGGCTAGAAGGCAAATGTATGGTGCCACATACATGTCTGAAATATCAACCACTGGAATGGGATCCTCTTTGACATCTCAAACCATCAAGTGCTACCTACTTGTTTTCTACTGGTGTGTAATAAATTATCAAAACCTCAGGGGTTTAAAAATACCACCTGTGTACTATTTCACAATTCTGTAAATCACAAGTCCTGGCCAGCTCAGCTGGGTCCTGGTCAAGGTATCACAAGGTCAAAATCAAGGTGATGACTTTTGGGGCTCTTACCTGGAGGGCAAGGGAAAGGATTCACTTCCAAGTTTATTCAGGTTGTAGGCAGGATCCAGCTCCCTGGGCTGTAGGTCTGAGCTCCAGTTATCTTTGAGGATGCTCAGCTCTGAACCTCAGAGCAAGACCTTATCACAAATGGTAACGGATGCCCATAGTGACAGTGCCCAGCTCTGCGACATGCGACTGAACTTGGATTTATTTCCCCAACTCACTGCCCATCCCCCACTCCCAAACTCTATAGGGATCAGGGATTTAGGAAAAACCTCTAGAAGATCTGCTATATCATGAAAGCTAACAAAATAATAAGAAGAAAATTCTGGGACTTTTATATTTCTTTTGCTATTTTCGCTGTCCATTTTGTAGTACTTAAAGACTGAGTCAAGGAATCCCTTGTACCATTAAGACATAACCCTGTTTCTTTAGCAACTAGGCTACTTAGCAAACAGGAATGCCAGTTCACGTTTGTTCTTCCACGTGTTTATTAGAGTATGTTTTCCCAGTGTGTAGAAAGCATGGTTTTTTTAAAGCTAGTTTGAACTCAGATTTTCTCTCCTGAATCTGAGATCCTTTGAGAGCCAGACCCCAGGGAGCTGTTACACATGTATAACTATTCCATTCACACCTCTTCAAGACTTTCAAACAAGTTTAATTATAAAAGAAACAAAAGAAAGCACTTCTTCATCTCCACTGCCAGCAAAAAAAATAGCTTTGCTTGGAAATTGATTTAGTGTAAACTTTGATCCGCCTATTTCAGTTTCTCAGCATGAATAGTTCAAATATTAAGTATTTTCCTGGTCAGAATATTGTATGTGTATTGATATAAATAGTGAATATGCATCTAACATATTTTACAGTAATGTATGTGGGTGTGTGTTGAGACAATTCAGCAAAAGATCGGAGTGTTTTCAGAAAGATTGAAATGTTATCAGTGACTTCTAATATAGAAGTGACACTTTTATTTGAGAACAGTTTACCAGAATATGTCAGGTTCATTCTTTGTCTGATACTAATTAGCCTCAGGATAAAAAGGAGAGGGGAACTCTCTGCTAGCTTCCTGAGGAGTTGTGTAAGCCCGAAAAAATGCTTTTTATTTTTCTGTGACTCAGAACTCCAGAAAAATCTGTGATGCTGAATGTCATTTGTGCCGGCTAATCTTGTGTCCTTGTTTTTTCTAACAATGTCACCGTGTCAGAAAAGTGCTGGGAAAATGTGCTCTGCACCCATTCCTCCTCCCTCCCCCTTACCAGATATATCCACGATCCTCGGATATCCAGAAGATCACAGGGAGGGTGTTTTCCAAGAGGAACTCTCTTCAGCACATGGGGCAAGATTAGGAGGACCTATTGATGACTTCCAGGTGTAAATGTGGTGACCTTAGTCACGCTGGTTAATTTCTTGGAGCTTCGTCTGACTTTCTTGAAGACTCAAGATGATAAATGCAATCTACTTCTTCAGATTCTTGGGAAATTTATAATGGATACTATGACCATCTAAGATCCCAAGAGTTCTCTAGAACTTGATGGAGCCCACAGTAAATCCTCCCTCTCCTTATTTCCATCACTTTCCTGTGCTAACGATTTCATAGGCCCCTTCTCTTTCTAGTAATAAAACTTAGTCTACCCACTCTAAGGTGTATTTTATTCCCAGTTGTATACACAGTGGTTAACTATACATTCATTCATTTGGTCAGTCAATACATACTGAGTATCTACTCTATGTCACACACTGTTCTAGGTGTTAGGGACCCAGCAGTGAACAAAACAGGCTGGAGCTAAAATTCTAGTTCGGGGAGAAAGACAATAAGGAAATAAGTAAGTACATAATAAAAGGTGATAAGCACTAATAAGAAATACAGCAGGAATGAGAATAGAGTCTTTTGGGGAAAGAAGGTATTGAAAAAAATGTTAATGGTCTACATGTGGCTCATTGAATAGTGACATTTGAGCAGAATCATGAAGGTGAAGAAGCTTTTCTCTGTGAACCAGGATGTCAGCTCATATTTTAGACTCTTGGTACTGGATATTAGCCATTGTTTATAGATTTGCTCACATACCTGGTTCTTTTTTCATCTGGTTGTATCAGAGTTTATTGTTCTTAATGTGCAATATATCCTACCAATATCAGAGGCCTAATTTGCTTATGGGGAAAATGTGTAGTATTTCAGCTTATCTACTTATTCTCTTCTCCAACCCTCCCACTCCATCCTCCTCTGCCTACTAACGCCCCCAGCTGTCTTTCTGGGTTTCCATTGCCAGCTTTGTATTACGGCAAGTGTCAACATTTTCTTGACATTGATGATACAGAAGGTGACATGAGCTATCTGTGGAGGACAGTCACCTGCTGTTTGCAGTCTGAGCTAAAAGCAGATTGTCTCATTGGCCAGGACGACTGCATTTACTGGGCAACTACCTTAAAGAAGGCTCTTGCAAAAGGACATTGGGAGTTATTCTTAATTACTTTATACTGCAAATTTGATGGGATAAAAACATTTTTTGTTGTTATAGAAAGGGAAGCACAACATAATGAGTGTAAAACAACAGCTTGGCTTAGGAGCCAAGCAAATTTATCTGGAGGCTTCCAAGTAACCGAACTTCTAAAAGACATTAAATGAGATTTCTTCACTATCCTATACATAACATCTACATACTTGTTTTCTCTCTTTTTTTTTAAGGTTGGTACCAAAATGCTTCCTTTTAGATGAGCTTTTGCTCTGTGATTGAAGTGTGAAAGTCCGTGGCAGCTGGAATAGCACCCTGTTACATGTAAGGTTTCCAATAAACCAAATATTTATATATATCAAGTGTGAGAGGCACTGAGGGGAAATCGGGTGGGCAAATAGAAATTTATGAATGCTGCAAAGTCTTTCTCGAACAAGTCTCACTTCTAGGTCTGAAACCTGAGATGCAACACTACAGGTTGCTCAGCTTTTGGAGGAGAGCTAGAGATTTGCATTGGAAGTAAGCAAACCTTTCTTTGTCACTTCTTCTGCATTATGGCTTTCTAGAGAATGTTGGAGCTTAAACTGTCTGTTTTTTATTTTTGTTTCATCGAAGCTGCTGATTGCTAAGAGGTTATTGATGATAGTTACATTTGCTAGGCATGAAAGATGCTTGGGCAATAGGGCATGCATGACACTTAATCTTTGTATAGACAAGTTGAGCATCAGTGGGTGACTTAAGTGGAGAAAGTTGCGGGTGACATTTAGGAACACAGTGACGGCAAGAGGAGGGTAGCTCACGGAATCGCTGACCATGCATAGTTTCAGGCACACTAAAACTCTCAGGTGAGAATAGCAGAGACTGTGGAATTGCTTTACAAATGTGAGCTTTTTAAGAATTCTAATGAGATCAGAAGGTAGAATGCTGTTGTTCATGCACTTAGGAGTGAGGCAACGTACAGAATTACCAGGGTTTAGTTTTGGCTCCACCATTTGGGAGCAGTTTTAACATGGGGAAAATGATGTACTTTTTCTAAGGCTCAGTTTTTATTTTTCCATCTGGAAAATGGTTCCAAAAAGTGTTGCATTTTAGAATTCCAGTCATGATTAAATGAGATACTATGTGTTCAGCACCTGACACAATGTTTTGAAATCAGTGCATACTCAAGAAGTGTTATAGATTATTATCACATACTGGGGATGATAGGTGTGTGTGAGAGAGAGGGGGAGAGAGAGGAAAGGGGGAAGAAATTGCTTTCTCTTTTGCGTTTTTGTGAATGCATAAGTTTCTCCCAACTGAGCTGAAGCATCCATCATGGAGAGATCTGACTTAGGATTGTTCTTGGAGAAATGGAAAGAGAAAGAGATGAAATCAGCCTTTAACATCCCTATTGGGAACTTACGGTGAATGGCTGGGCAGTAGCCATGAAAGCCAGACTATTAACAGAGGAGAGGTTTTATTGAATTCATTTTCAAGGGATAAACTAGATCATGGAGTTCTATATACAGGAGGAGCAGCTTAGACAGAAAGAGAAAGGAGGAGTTCATCTCTTCTGATTTGAGGTCTATGGGGAGAGGAAGGTAGGAAAAGCTGGAACGTCTTCCTTCTCTAGACTTTGTCCAGGACCAGAAAGGTATTTTCTATGGGTTCAAAGAAGTTCCTGCAGCAGGAAGAGGAAGCCACTTTGCTGTCTGCCTCCATTCCCACTTGGGCAGGGAAGTGGAGCCTCACAGTGGTCTGGTGATGCCATGTTGTTAGGCATAGACAGAAAGTTGGTGCTGGGCTTACTGGGGCATGCCTGCTAGTAATTGTGGCTTGGGTGAGACTCCAGAGTTCCTGGGTGCCCCAAATGAGATAGACAGATGAGATAGACAGCTTAACTATCCCCACTGAGAAATGAAGGAAGGCCCAGGCCTCCAGGGAAGAGCCCTCAGCCCTGATTAAGCTTCAGGAGACTGGCTGCCAGACTCGGTTATCACATCCCAGGCAGGGCTTCCTATTCAGGGGACAGCCTGCACCCAAGAGTGGCATGGTCCCCATCCACCCAAGATTTTGGATCTGTCCACTATTCTGGGGTCTTGCAACTTGCTGCAGTCTATACACCCAATGTAATCTCCAAGAGGAACAGAAGAACAGGGAGAAATGGAAGATGAGTGAACTGATTGGGTTGAGCTAAACTGACTCAATGGAGGAAATTTGACTGCTACCCCATTCACCACCATCATCGCCAAGGCAACACGGGGGGGAGGGGGTCATGAGAAAGATGCAGTGCGTTGTAGATGAAGGGAAAGAAGCCGTGTCTTTGCGTAGCCAGCAGGAAGTAGGACAGATTCATGACCCTGCTGATTGCTATGAAAAAAATCTCAATGATGGCTGCATTTCTCAGGCCTCATACCATGGTTTCTCTTTTGCAAATCATCCTGCAAAGGCTCTGGGGTAAAGTAGTCCATGCCAGAGGAACCCTGCACATTGCCTTTGGTGTCACTTGTTTTTGTTCTTGATCTGGTAAGCTGAGTGCTGGAGGTAATGAAGGACCAAGCAGTGCTTAGGTAGGGTGAGGCAGGAGGAGGCTTGCATGGTGGAATAGGGAAAACATAGACTTTGAAGTCACGTGGGCTTGATGTCTTTTCAATTTGCCCTCTTACTCTTTGTGTAACATCTATTAAGGGCTGAATTGTGACCCCCTCCAAAAAAACGTTGAAGTCCTAAACCCCAGTACCTGTGAATGGGGCCTGACTTGGAAATAAGGTCTTTGCAGATGATCAGCTTAAAGTGAGATGATTAGGATGTATCCTAATGCAACATGATTGTATCTCTATAAAAAGGGAAAATCTGGACACAGATATGCCCACAAGAAGCAGATGAAGGCAAAGATCTATCTGGGTCATATGTCTTCAAACCAGTGAATGCCACAGATGGCCAGAAAACCACCAGACGCTAGGGGAGAGGCAGGGAACAGATTTTCCTTCACGATATTAGGAAGGAACCAACCATGCCAACACCTTAATTTCAGACTTTTTACCTCCAGAATTATTAGACAATAAATTTCTGGTGTCTAAGGCACACAGTTGTGGCACTTGTTGTGGCATCCCTAGCAACCTAATAGAACCTCTTATTCCTTATCAACAAATTAATAATTTCTCCCCACCTCTTACCATAAAAGATTGAAGGCAGTTTATACAAACCCCCAAATGATAAAACTGTGATGAAATGGATAGGTAATTTAGAGGTTGTGGAATATGTGAATATAAATAGAAAAACCATATTAGAAAAAAATAAGTTCGTTTGATAACAGTTGAGCTTCCAGATTTTCTGAGCTTCCTGGAAACCAAAGTGAAAGGAGTTACATGTTTGGTCATAAAAGTTTTATTATTGCCAAAAAGAGACAATTGCAGTTGCTTGGGGCAAGCAAAACTTTGTCACAGCCCTGAATTCTAAAGGTAGTGCTCAGTTGCACAGTGGACAACGGACTCACTGATATTTCTTTGGCACATTGAGTACATAATCCATACACAAATGCATATGTATAACGTGGTAATACAACCCCCAACTTGACGCTGACACTTGTGCATGTGTGACTTCTGGTTTCTTAGAGTTATTATATCAAATCTTACATATATATAAGAAAGCTAAATTAGCATCACACAACATTCAGAGCAAGCATGTCTCATTTTTGTAAGTGGTGGTCTGACTGTATCTGCTTTAGTTGTCATGCAAGTATTTGCCATCTCACTCCTGTTCTCCAAAGCCCACAAGGATCTGGGCCCACAGTAGAAAAAGGGTCCTCTTGTTTTTGTTTTTTTTTTTTATCATTTTGAGTTATGCTGAATATATCAATCAATTTACTGTGAACTTGGATTTCATTTTGAAATACAATATAAGAATTTAATTAAAAATAATGAGTTCACTGACAGCAGTTCTACAATTCTGTTGAGTGTTTTACAGTATGCAAAAGCATGGATTGGGTTAAGGTCTAAAATGAAATACTTACCTTTTATAGTCTGGGAAAAGCCAACCTAAAATAGGAAAATAAGGTAGGCATTACATCCTGACGTCCAGTGATGGAGATGTTTTTGGGAGGAGCAGCCTGTTTCAGATATAAATGATCTGTCAATATCTATTGTTAGAGATGTATATATTCCTGAAACTTCTTGTTTCTCCCTACCAGAGCCACATGTATTTTTTAAAGAAAATACAATCTTTTCTTTAAAAAAATACGAGTCGTAGGCCAGGCCCAGTGGCTCATGCCTGTAATCCCAGCTCACGCCTGTAATCCCAGCTCTCTGGGAGGCCGAGGCGGGTGGATTGGTCGAGGTCAGGAGTTCAAAACCAACCCGAGCAAGAGTGAGACCTTGTCTCTACTAAAAATAGAAAGAAATTAATTGGCCAACTAACAATATATAGAGAAAAATTTACCTGGGTATGGTGGCACATGCCTGTAGTCCCAGCTACTCGGGAGGCTGAGGCAGGAGGATCGCTTGAGCCCAGGAGTTTGAGGTTGCTGTGAGCTAGGCTGACGCCACGGCACTCATTCTAGCCTGAGCAGCAAAGTGAGACTCTGTCTCAAAAAACAAACAAACAAAAACATACGAGTCATTAAACGATTTCAAAAAAGTTATTTGAGAAAATAATTAATCAAGCTATTTGGGGCAGTACAAATCAGATTCTACTTCAACAAATACAAAGGGATTGCCCAAATTATTTTGTTATATCAAAAGCATAGCAAATATATGTTACATAACCAATTTTGTTGTGTCTTTCATTCATTAATACTCTCTTAGGATGATAATAGAAAAAACATTTTGAGAATTTCTCTTTCTCTATACCACCAAATATACAGTTTTTCATTGTTTTTTTTTTCTTGTCTTTAACCATTCCCAGTTTGATTATTTTTAGATGTTGAATATAATAAATAGCCCAGTTAAAGTCTTGATCCTGTGAATAGCAAATATGACAACTTTTTTAGGAAGGGATTGGGAGTTAGAGGTAGGTAAGTGAACTTGGTAATAACAATGAGATGATCACAATCAAAGGCTACTGTGAGAACGTGGCCTGCACAATGAGCAGTGACATTTCAGCAGTGCTACCACTACAAGACTCGTATGATGATTTGTTATTTTATATTTCTCTCCAAGATTTCCAAGGGAAATGGCATCAAAAGTGCACATACTATTTGTAGGATTTCAAACTCTTAAGAAACAACTTAATTTAGAAGGTGTTAAAATGTCATGATAGAGAGGAGAATGTTGGAGTGGTTAATATTTATGAGTAGCTTCTCTCTACACTGAAGATCTTAGCTATTTGCTACATTTTACAGTTGAGATTTAGAAAAAGATGAGTGGAAAAGCTTTATCTGTGTATGTTTGCAATTTGGAAGGACAGACAGAAATAACATGAAGAGTTGACATGTTGAGTCATACTGTACATTGTAGACGCTGAGTGGGAAAAACACAAACTGTTTTCTCTCTGCTTTTGCACCACAACCAACAACACAGAAAATTTCTGTGACCAAATGTGAGATTTCTCCCCACCAACAAGCAGCAGTCGATTCTGTAGCAGACACCAGTTGGGTGTCCCACAAGACTGCCAGCACTACCTGGATGGGGAGATACCATCACATCTCACATGTTAGAGACTCAGTCCCGTAAGACTGCCCCCATTTCTGCTGGAAGTCACAAGCCCCAGGTCGTTTTGCTTTGCTTCTGACTGATCAGCTATAAATTGGGGTTCCCACATTCCCCTCCTTGGGAAGGGAAGGTTCGGTAAGTATTTTAAATTTTAGCCATTCTAATAGATGTAAAATGGTCTCATATTGTGGTTTTAATTTTGTATATTCATGGTAACTAATGATGTGTAGCACATTGTCATAGGCCTCTGCTGTTTGAATATCCTTTTCCTGATCACTATCTTTACATTTTTTGCACTTTAAAAAATTGTGTTGCATACCCTTTTTTCTTACTGATTTGGGAGGGTTCTTTTTTATATTCTGGCTAGAAGTACTTTGTCATGTACATGTATTGCAAACATGTTGTTCTACTCTGTGGCTTGCCTCTTCATTTTCTTAATTATGTCTTTTGCTGAACAGAAGTTTTTAATTTTGATAGTCTAATTTTCTTTTTTATGATTACTTCTCTTTGTACTGCATCCATTAAAACTTTGCCTACCCCAAAATCATAAAGATATTTTTCTATTTTACTTCTAGAAGAATAATGTTTTAGTTCTGTATTTTGGTTTATGGTATACCTAAAATTTATTTTTGATTAAGATTTGTGATATGGGCCGAGGTTTGCTTTTTCTTCACAGATAACTGGTTGCTATAGCACCACTTACTGAAAAGATTATGCTTTTCTCTCGTTGATTTGCAGTGGTGACTGTGTAGTAAACCTTATACACCTGGAGGTCCATTTCTGTAGTCTATTATGCTTCTTTGGTCTACTTTCATATCTTTACTCATTATCAAACTCAAGCTTTCTTTGTATGTTCAAGATTGTCTTTGCTATTCTAGATCATTTCCACTTTTACGTAGATTTTGGAATCAGCTTGACAGTCACTTCCTACCCACCCACCCCCCCAAAAAAAAAACCCTGGAGTTTTGAATGCTATTGTATTAAACCCATAGATGAGTTTGTTGGAGAAATTGACATCTTAACAACATATCAAGTCCACCAATCTGTGAACATGGAATAATATCTGTATTCATCTAGCTCATTTCTTTTGCTGATATTTTCTATTTTGGATTAGAGGTCTTATATATTTTTCATTAAAGTTATTAGATTTATTCCTAGGTATTTGATGTCTGTGCCAAATGATGGTATTTTGAATTCACTCTAATTTTTATGGCTATTATATAAAATTCATGTGTATGGATAATAATCAATTTGGGGGTGTTATCCTAGCCAACAACCTTACTAAGTACACTTACTCATTGTGGTTTCTTCTGCGTTTTCTAGGATCATGTCATGTGGGAATAATGAGAGTTATATTTCTACCTTTACAGTCTTCATACTTTTTTTGCTTTCCTTGCCTATTGCAGTAGTAAAACCTCATGTACAATGCTGAATTTGTGACAGTGGATGTCCTTGTCTTATTCCCAACAGGAGCTCTGTTAGTCCATGTTATCATCTTATTGTCAAACAATAGTTTGTACTTGGTCCCAACATAGCAATAGATATTTGGCTACTGTAAATTTAACTGAATTTCTTTGATGTTTGAATGAATTCCCCCACCCCAAAGGCTACTTTATGAGAAATGCCCCATTGTTTAGAAAGCAAATACTTATATTTCAGAATATCTTTGTATTTCACGTTCAATTTTGAAAAATATGTGGTAGGGAGGCATAATTTATGAACTATAATGTTTTAATGCCTATCAGTTGTGATTTATCATATATTGCTTTAAATTGCAAGCAATTTTTAAATAAAATTTTTTCTTCTCCACACTAAGCGCATAAATTCGGGGAAAACAGGGCTTCGTATTAAGTTTCTTTGAATCTCTGAAGGCAACCGGCATAATGCCTTGTCTCAATGAATACATGTTTATTGCTTTAGAGAAAACAAGTCCATTGCTATTCTCAAACTTGAAATTGCATTATATTTTAAAACCACCATTTAAAATAGCACTACATTTTGCCATAATATTCCTATAATAAACATTAAAGTATATTCAAGATTGATTTTCTTTTTCTGGGAATGTGCCTTAGTTCATTTTGTGTTGCAGCAGAAGAATCCCTGGGACTGGGTAATTTATAAAGAAAAGAGGTTTATTTATTTCACAGTTCTGCAAGCTGAGTTCAAGGGCATGACCCTGGCTTCTGACAGGGGCTTTTGTGCTACCTCATAACTTGATGGAGAAGGTCAAAGAGGAAGTAGATCTGTGAAAAGAGGGAAAAACCTGACGACCATCCTAGCTTTATAACACCCACTCAGGTTGGAATTAATCCATTCCCTTGAGAACTAAGCCAGTCTTGCAAGAGCAAGAACTCCTACCTAACAGGAGAACAGCACCAAGCCATTCAAGAAGGATCTTCCCCCATAACCCAAACACCTCCCACTAGGCCCCACCCCCCCCAACACCACTACGTTGGGAATCAAATATCAACATGAGTTTTCATGGGGACAAGGAAGCTGTAGCCAAACCATAGGAAAAAGTACGGTTAAAGAAGCTCTATTATGGCTAGGCATGGTGGCTCATGCCTGTAATCCCAGTGCTCTGAGAGGTCAAGGAGGGAGGATTGCTTGAGGCCAGGAGTTGAAGACCAGCCTGAGCAACATTGCAAGATTCTGTCTCTACAGAAAATAGGAAAATTAGCTGGGGCACAGTGGCTTGTCCCTGTAGTCCCAGCTACTCTGGTGGCTGAAGCAGGAGTATCACTTAAATCCATGAGGTTGAGATTGTAGTGAGCTGTGATGATACCACTGAACTCCAGCCAGGGTGACAGAGTGAGACTCTGTCTCAAAAAAAAAAAAAAAATGTAAAAACCCTATTAACCAAGCACACACTAATGTGTACCCAGACATATGAACATACATAGCTTTGAGACATAGGAAGGTATTGAAAGTTTTCAGAATCATCAAAAAATGTGTACCTATCAATCTCAATATTTTATTAACCCAAATTTTTATTTCCTAGTTACGTGGACTTATGAAATTAAAATTTACTCTAAATTAAAAGCATAATACAAATTAATATTCATTAATTGTACAACATAGAGGAAATAATGTAAACTTTTTTTTCTTTACTTCTTTTCTCCTTCCTTCTCTCCTTTTCTTTTTTTGTTACCTATAAATTTAACCTAGTTGCCTGGTGTCCCAAGGTAGCAATGACAATTTGGAGGATATTGGGACCATTAGTGATCAGAAGTATTCTATTATTACAGACTTAGGTCAGAACATTTTATTGGAAGTGAAACTTGCTTGTATTTTTTTGTTGTTGTTACATCAGGTCTTAAACAATGGTACCTTCATACACATATTCTTAATCATATATACCGGAAGGTATTTAATCTCATGAATGATATTTATAGGCTTTAAATCTTCTCCAAAAAAGGTAAAGTTGTCCCTGTGAATTTTGGAGTTAGAAATTGGGTAAAGAGAAGGGTCTTTTACTTGTGTCATTGCTTAAGTTGGAGTATGCTCTCAATCTTCTGACTCTTAATCTAATTTATTCAAAAACACTTAACAATCATCTCGCCTAGTGCATAGGCAATACTGCTTCCAGCCACCCCGTCATGTTAGCAGGGCCTTTATTTCTCCCTCTGTGCCAAACTTAAAATCAGATGATTTATTCAATGAGAGACACTTAAGAAGATATACCTCTAATGCTGAAGTTTTGACACTCGAAGGTAAATCTAATATCAGAGAACTCCATTGGGTGGTCTGAAGTATGTTCAAGTTATAAGACATGTAATTTATTCTAAAAACTAATGCAGTCTGCTAAAAACAAGGGAGAGGGAACTATTCACAGTAAATAGGACATTGTGCATCTAAAATTTTATTGACACATTTGACTATAACTCCATTTCATGACATATACAATCACCTAGAGTTGTGTAATGTTAGTACTTAGATTAAAAATATATGTAGCTCAAGACCTTATAACTGCACATATATTTTTCACTGCACCTAGTATAATCATTTCATGTATGAAATGAATGAGTCCACAATATCTCAATATTTGTATATTTAATTCACTTAGCCGTTGAACCACAGAATCTGTGCTAAATGTTGTTACTATAATTCGACAATAAGGTGATTTAGCAAACTGAGATTACTGTGCATGGAGCATAACTTTCAAAATTTGTTTCAGTACAACCTTTTGGATTATCTTTTTACATTTTTCCCGTTTACCCTTTACTGGACTGAGATAGATGCATATGGATATATTTGTGTGTGTATTTTTAATGTTAGAAATTCATTTATAATCATGTGTATCAAATGATTTGGATACTTCACTGGATGTCAATTCAGGGACTGTCTAGAATTTACATTTAAAACATTTCACTGATTTTAGCTGTGTAGTGACATTTTACATTTACTACCCATACATATTTTCCTTCCAATTCCTTTTGAATCACATTGCTCTCTTCTCCTGGCCGTACAGGGAAAAGATTGGAGGGATGTTATAAAATACGGAGTTTCCTAGTTTTTCTTTAAAATTTAGAAAGTGCAAATTTTGCAAAATTGGAAGGAAACTTGATTTATAGTGCAAGTGAAGAAAAACCCTGGAATCTGCAGGAAAGGAAGCAAACAACTCGAACAGCTGCAAGAGAGTGTGACGGACGGCTCTGCCTTCGGCTGGCAGTTCATCTGTCCCCTGCGCAGCTGCGGGGCAAAGCGTCACCAGCTTTTCTGCAGAAACTGGTCTTGGCATTTTAATTGCTGAGGTGAACCCACTGGTGACCAGCTGCTGGGACTTCAAATGAGACCCAGCTCCAGGCCTTCCAGATTGCGAGAAGAAGGGTTGGGCAGAGGGAAGCTGTGCCTTGCCCCAGACAGATGCCCATTGCTCTTGAAGTTCCAAAGGCACCAGGAGAGGAATGCCTTTGCCTGGAGAAGCCAACACTCAGACTTCTCCAGAAGAAAGAAAAGGCTTGAGGGCAGGATTTTCAGGTTTCATTTAACTAGGACCAAATCAGAGACTCCGGCTGAAGAGTGTAGCAGCAGATTCATGTTAACCTTTTTCTAGAAGAACGTGGGCTGTGAGGGGATGACCTAGAATTCTGCCAGCACTGATTGGGCATTAACCTGTCCCCCTACTTGAATTGGAATATTAGTGGGGGCAGTTTAGATCCCATCATGTGGAAGTAACTCCTGGCAGGAGGCAGAAAAGCAAAAACCTACCATTAAGTGGCCAAGAGGTTGTGCTGAATGCCACTAGCCTTATGCTTTTTTTTTTCTCCCCCTGCAAAACCCTAAGAGCTTCTTCACTGTTGTATTAAAGGCAGTGAATGGAAAGTTCCAAAGTGAACCTTTGAGTTCAAGAAAACAGATGAAAATGAGCCCAGGCCTTGAAACTATTATTCAATTTGAAGTTTCGAGTGGCGGGCAGGGAGGAAAGGACAAAGAAAGGGGACCAGGCTGTAATGTACTCTAGCATGGAGTTATCAGGAGTGGAACTAATGTTACATAATAGTCTGTATGTTTTGAAAGTTGGTTGGGGAAATAGCTTTGGGAGCCAATGGAGATTTATTAAAGTAAAATTACCTCAAGCTTGATTTTCCATCTTGACCAAGCGCCATAGTTAATTGGCACCTCTGAGACTCCTCAGGGACCCTGAAGGCCGGAATCAACAATGCAGAATCATGAAATCAAGAAATAACTAGAAAGCCAGCCACAAAAGGACTAAGAAATAAGATCTTCTTTAATGTGCATATTATCTCCTATGAAACAAAAGGAATTTTCTAGCATCTCACTGAAACTGTGAGTGAAATGATCCAGAAAGCATAGAAGTGATAAAGAATTGTAAATACATTAATTCCCTTCACATAATGTTTTTAACTTGTTTAGAAGGATTTAAGAATTGTTTGATCCTGCTTGGATGAAAAACAGATATAGCTGTATCTAGAGCTATGCATGTATTTACACACACGTGTAAGATTTCTAGAAGGAAGAAAACACAATTAACAGTGATTACTTCTGCAGGATGGGAATAGGATGTCGCAGTAAACAGGAGATGTATCATTTTTCACTTTATATTTCTCTGGTGAGTTTGAGAGAACATTTTACTTTATGAATGTTTAAAAATGCTGAAATATACATAGGCAAAAATATAATTAATCCAAGTTGCTATTTCTCAGATTGGATTTACCATCTTTGCATTTTTGTTTACATGTGTTTCTTTTTTCTTTTAGAAAACTTGCTATGTTGTTTTCCTAATAACAATTTAAACAATCAGTTAAACTAGCAACAAAAATGCCTCAAACCATGGAGAAAGACTCACAGTTAACATTAAAAGCACGAAGTTCTGTGACATATTTCTGTGCACATTTCTAGCTAAAAGCCTGGAAAGATGGATGGCTAGATAGATGGATAGATATGCAGACAGATGTAGGCAGATACTGAGATAATAGTATAATTGATGTTTTAATTTAACAGAAGGATAAAACTAAAATTTTACTTTGAAACAGAAGTGTTGACCTCAAATAAATTCTTTATTTTTACCTCAAAACATGTCTTTTCCAAAAGATCCATTTAAAGTTCAAACAAAATTAACTTGGAAAGCTTGGAAATTGGTTCATTTCTTCTTTTTTTTTTTTCTTTAATTTTACTTACAAAGCTCAATCAATTCCCTATTATAAATGTAGAGCTATATTGCCACAATCACACTTCCTCTTATGCCACTTTACTGTTTCTCACAGTTTTTATTAGTTGTATCACTAACTTTTACATGTAACTAGTTCAGAACATACATATTTTCTTTGGTAACCACATTTTCCAGTTGTCTGCTATCAGTAGTAAACTCAGATGAATTCAGTGCCCTTAATCGTTCAGTCATTGGGCTACTTTCCATTTTCAATTTTTAACTGAATTCATCTACTTGACTGAATTTTGTGCCCAAGTAGTTTTTTGATTATGTATACCCCCAGGAAAGATTTATGTGGGCTATTTTCTATGTGTTGTTTTTGTTTTTGACAATATCCACTTGCTGCTTTTTTACTTTTATCAAATTTTGGGTTCATCTAATACCCTTTCTTTATATTTTCCTTCTTAAAGTATGTGGAGAATTTTCCATTTTCTTCTTGCATTCAGTTTTACAGCAGATAAATCTAAAGAAAAATTAATGTTTCTACCATATAGGTTATTGGCTTTTTAGTACCAGGATGCTTAAAAATACTTTATTCCTAACACATGGTAGCTTAACTTGGTTAGATCTGGAAGTTGCATTCGACTATTTTGTACTGTACTTCCTAGAAAGAGTGCTCTTTAAAGCTAAAGATTTAGTTAACTTTTTTTGCAGGAAATTTTCTTGGCTTAGATCTTAGAATAAATGCTCCTTTTCATTTGTTAAATTCCCTACTTCAGGGACAGCTATTAGCTTCATGATGGATTTAATTGTCTAAAATCTGTATCTATTCACTTTTCTCTTATTGCTTTCATTTCTTTGTTTTCTTCATCTTCCTTCACTATAATTATCTTAAACCATTTTGCTATATCAAGAATTTAATCTTCCATTGCATCTATTTTTTCCTAATTTATTTATTTGACTCTTAAGACTATTGTTTTGTTATTTTTTTCTCCCTTAGATCAGTAATCTTCTTTATCATCTTATTCTTTCATTCTATTATTTTGCCTTTGAATGCTTGTTTTAATAAACTTATATTCTTATATTGGAAGGAGCAGTTTTGAGTAGGATGGTTTATGATTTTATGAGCAGGGTAGTTTTGAATAGTGTTAAGTAGCAGCTTTATGTCTCATGATATTTTGTCAGACAAACAATGAATATTTCTGTTCAGTATAAAGATGTCTCTTGCAACATTTAGAACATGTTTATCCTAAAAGTTATTTGTTATTCATATGAAATTCAAGTTTAAATGGATGTCTCATATTTTTGTATTTTTATTTGCTGGATCTGTTTTTTTTTTTTTTGTCAACTGTTTTCGCCCCTCCTTCCCTCTTTTCTTCTTTCCTTCCATCCCTCTTCCTCCCTCCCTCCCTCCCTGCCTGCCTCTCTCCCTTCCTCCCTTCTTTAGTGGGTTTTCATAGTTGTCATGGTGGGTTTTTTTTCTTCTTGCTCATGCTTGTATGTCTCTAAGACATCATTTTAACTGTGACATACCATGGGTGGCCTCTTGACTCTCTTCCTACCATACTGTTTGTTTTCTTTAATCAGTATACAGTTTGAGAACTGAATTTTCTTTCATGAACTTTCTATTTTTCTGTAATCTTAAAGAATGTTCAGTAGTGAAGTCAGAGACATCATCTTAACTCTGTGAGCTTTATATATATATATATCTCATGATATTTTCTTATGCAATGGGAGGAGGCTTATAGTCCAATCCCCTGGGAAATACACTAAGTGAATATTTTCTCAAATTTGGTGTGTAGTCTTGTATTTGTCACTGTGTACAAAGAGAATTAGCCACTGTATTAGTCAGGATAGGATCGGCTAAGCTACAGTAATAGATAAGCCCGAAATTATAGTGGTTTGACAAACAAAAGATTTTTTCCTTGCTTGCATAAAATTTCAACTTATTTTTCCCTGTGTTATTTTTTTTGTTTGTTTGTTTGTTTTTGTCTTTTTTTCCTGCCCTCCCTGTTGCTGTGACTTTTAGGAAGCAATGGCTTCTAAAATCAAAATTTTTAATCAACCAGCATTCATAGTTTAGGTCTAGCTTTTTTGAAAAAAAAAAAATTATCAGCTTTTTCATAACAATTTTTATTTTCTAATTCATTAATTTTCACCAAAATTTTTAATAACATGGCTCTCACAGTTGGGGCAGGAAAATGCTTCAAATGACCTGAGTTTTGTCAATATGGTTTGGCCGAGCTGTTCTTGAATGTGATTTCCTTCTTCTAATGAAAAACAAAAAGTGATCAAGACTGTGCATCTCAGAATTAAGATTTTTTTCTAATGTATATGATTTACAGTTCAATAGAAAAAAATTTTTATAAGAATTTTTTTAAATAACTTCCTGATTGTAAGAATGAACGTGACCTAATGTTAAAATGTCAGGACAGGAATATTAAAGAACTGAATGATCACAGCAGCTTGTCCATTTCACATTTGATTTTAGACTTAGTTTCCTCATCTGTATAACAAGACATTTGCCTGCATGTTGTTCTAAGAATACCTTGGGGTTTTGTATTATTTTATTTTTATTTGGAGTTAATATCCAGGTCATTTTATAGTGGTGTACTGGATGGCTGACTGTTAAATATCTTGCTAGAATTAATATTGTATTGATGAAGTTCAAGTTTTGGGACAGCAGTAATAGCTAAAATTGTATTTAAAAATTAATAATTATAGTTTTTAATAATTTTATTCATTAAATTTCAAAAGTTAGACATTTTAGGACTAAAATAATGTTTTTTCTACACTATTAAGTTGCTAGTTTCCTCTTGGAAAGGGGAACATGGAATATTTGCAAAATTAAATAGATGTTTACTTTCAATCAGTCTATTCAATCATGGTACCAACCTTCCTATTTATAGCTAAATGAGTGAGGTAAAAAGTTTTTCAGTAAACATGTTTTACTAGAACATAAATAATTTCATTTCAGAATATGAAACATTCAGAATAATTTCATATTCATAATTTGGGTATATCGATTTAGAAATCTTATCAACTCCCAAAAGTGACATTTCTGTGTAATGGAAGTCATCTTAGCATATTTTGAAATGAATAAATAAATAAAGCAACAAAACATTAAGGAACTGACACTTGAGCAGGAAGTAAATGTGTCCAATCATTTGTTTGGCTCTTATTTACATTTCATTGGCCAACACTAAGCATTTGTTTATTTGAACTATTTTCCCATTTGCCTCAGAGTCATCAGTGCCTGTCAGTAAATGGTAATGTGTTTCAGTTTGGTTAGTATGTTTTGTTTTCCAGATACTAGATTTTTGGAAGATAAAATACGGTGATTAACTGCAGGAAAAATTTTAATATAATGACATTTGTACTGTTGTATAATTATTTGTAAAATGTAAATACTCTTTTGGATAGAACCACAAATAATATCTTGCTCAGCAAATGTGTTAAACATTACAGCTCATGGTAGTTTAGTTCTGATGCAGACATATGAGGGAGTAAAAAAGAAAATAGTGTCTAGTATACAAGAGTGTGGCCAATGGCAGCAAAAATTCACAATAAGTGCAACAATAATACAAATAGGGTTGCATCATGTGAGCTCCTAGGTTATGAGACTTCAGCTACTGAGTTTATATCAAAGCTGGGATGTTATCAAGGTAAGGTGATTATTCCACACATTACTAAGAAGGATAAAAATGCCATCAGATAAATATTATGTTTTCCTATTATTAAATTTCAAAATTAAGTTTATTGAAAGAGTTTTTGTATATATACTTATGTATCACATTTAGATATGTATTATATATCACTCTCATGCAAACATAAATGAGAAATAAATTGATAAGTCAGTCACTAAAAACCAGACAAAAACCAAAAAATTCCCCCCCACCCCCATTAACACAACACCTTAAGGAAGTGTTTTCTAAGCCTTCGCCAAAGCCTATTTTAAGATTTGACTAAAGCAAACAAACTAGTCTGTGTACCTTGTTTTCCTCTAACACATTTTTTTTTGTGCTTTTCATATCCTTTATTATGTCAGAATCAAAAGTGACTTACATGTTTCCCATAATTTTAGAGTTTTTCTTACTGATGATATTTTGAGTTGTAAAATTTATCATTTGCTATTATTAACTTATTCTTAGAGTTAAAAGACAAAATGTCATCCAGTTGTAGTTTAAAGATCTTAATTGGCATTTATTTGTGATTCTAGAATTGGGCAGCCCTGGGTTCTGAAGAACTCCTAGGCTGCAGTGTGGTCTGAAACCATTTATGGACAGAAAACGGAAACAAAGTACGGGAAACGGAAGTGAGGTACAGAGACAGCAGATTGGTTACAGCTCTGCTTGCCTTGTTTGATTGACTGAAGCTCAGCGGCTGTGATTGGCTGAGACTCAGCTATTTGTTACAGAGGCAAATTCCTAAGTTAAGTTTGTTAAAGAACTAAGTTAGGTTGTAGTTCATTATGGGAGACTCATATGGAGGTTTCTAAAATGTAGTTTTACTTAACATACAAGTGTGAGGAATTACTGAGAAGGAATTTTTCTTGGACACCTCATGACCTAAGTGGTATTAAATACCTAATAATCGAATACACATCTCCAGGGTAATTATGCTTAAAATGGTGAATGCTGTTTATGGAAAAAAAAAAAAATTCCACAAATTTAAAAATTAAGATATATTCTAATATCTATTATTCAGCTTTATATTATTATCATAAAATTTAATGAGTATTTGTTGGCTCTCAATGTTTTTCTTCTTAAATTTATCTACGTAAAACACTGTCATTATATTCATTATAACTTTTAATGTATTTTCCTACTTATTGAAAGTGCTGAATATTATACTAATTGAACAGCTTTCACAGTCATCATTATTTATGGCATTTTACTATTTGAATAGTAAATATCTGTCTGTATTTCAATTCATTGATAAATTTCAAACTGTAATTCACATAACATGATCTTCGCTCCTTAGACGTGTCATGCTGTATATGTGAAAGTGAACGTTGGCAGACAGGGGCAGCAAATCCTAACAGTGGCTTTGTCTGTACCAGTGATTGGCTGCCGATTTGATAGGATGGTGACCTGCGTAGTCCTATTTAAGTTTGGGAAGAGCAGAAATGACATCTGTGTAGGCATTTGGCTAACCTGCTATTCACAGGCTAAGAATAAACTTGAACTTTACAAAGGGCAGATTTTGGCCAGACACTGACACCGAAGTCACCGTGGTGCTGCCCTTGTTTCTGAAATATTAATATTTGTATTAATATTTTATAAATTTATTTATAAATATTTTATTTTTAGTGACTTCTTCACTTTTCAACTCTGGCCCGTTCCCTAGCTTCATTGACACATGAAATAAAATATTCATTGACTATTGAGGATGACTTTTTTAAACCTACTGAAGTATACTTCCTAGCTAGAGAGGGACAGACAGCCTTCTGAGACCCAGTTTGGGGATGATAATATGTAGAATTATTCTTATTTCTTTGCCTTTCACGACCCCTCCACTAAGTTCTGTGGATCATGCAAATGAGAGTTGGCAGTACTAAAGGATACAGCCCCCAGCCCACCTCTCTCATCCTTTAGCATCATTTAAGATTGGAGCTGTCAGGGAGGAAAGGGGCCAGCAAAAATGCTGAGGGTGTCTCCCATCTTAAGGAGCAAAATTGTAGTGATTGTAGTATTTTAAATAAAATGCAAGCTCCCACGGCAGCCAGCCAGCATCTATGCTAACAAAGCTCAATTTCAGATTTTTCCCCAGGACAAGCTCTCTGGTTGGATCAGTTATTTTGCATCTCTGCAGTGCCCCTCTGGCAGGACCATGGGCTGCCCCAAGGCTAGACTGGGGACTGTTTGCTAGTTTGCAAATTGTTGCAGTCATTCCTGGGTGGCAGTTGTCTCCCTCAGGAGCAGGTGCCATGGCCGGGTTGGGCCTGGGCCAACCGCATTGGCCCCCTGGTGCTTGCATCGTATTGTTGTAAGCTTTCTGCTCCTACAGGTCCCTTCCATCAGCAACGTCTGTCCCCAGGAGCAGCAGCCTCTGTGTCTGGGCCACCCCAGGACCTCAGGCCCATCTCTCTTTCCAAAGGTAGGCAGGTGGCCTTTCCCAGTTCTTTGATTTCTGTGACCATATAACTTAAACCCTTCCTGGAATGACATGGGGCAGCAACCGGACAGTCACACCAGACTCTTAACTTTGTCCTTCTGTCCCTGCAGGCCTGTGCACACGAGGAGCACTGTCTGCCCTCCCCTCCAAGCGGCTGCCCTTCCCACACTGCTGATTGCCCCCTTTCTGTTTTCTACAGCCACATGTTTAGGAGCAGGGCAGTCTCTGTAACAGATGTCCTCAAACTACAGCCGGAGGGCCACATGCGGGCTGCCTAGCACATTTATCCAGCCGGCCGGGTGTTTTTACCATCGCTGCCTGTCCTGCTTAGCAGCTGACTCGTCCTGGGCCCACAGTGCGCACTCTCCAACGGTTTGAGGGACAGTGAACTGGCCCCTGTTTAAAAAGTTTGAAGACCCCTGCTCTATAATCTGTTTTGTGGGACTTTGATTTACATCTAAGCAGCAACCTTCTTAATATTTAAATGAGCAAATTTGGTTTCAGTTTATATTACAGACACTGCAAGAAACACAGTTGAGCGGACAATTGACAAGAAACTATATACCATGGTGATGACTGGGGTTTTTTTTTTTGTTTGTTGCTTATTTTGTTTTATTTCGCTTTCTAGTAGAATTAGAAATAGGGAGTATTTAGACAGTGTTTATATTTACCATCAGTTATTCCTGCATAGTTCTTTGTTTTTGAAAATGTGACCCCAAGTTTTTAAATTCTGATTCACCCTTCCACACACTTTGGAAGGCTGTGAAATTTGGGAGCACGTCTTGCTGTTAGTAAGGCTGAGGGATGTGAGAGGCTTGGTGCTCCTCTGAGCAGTGAGGCCTGCAGAGGAGAATCCACAGCCTGCCAAAGGCTGTTGCAAAGGAAACTAGCCCCACCTGTTGTTCAGATTCATTTTGAGTTGCTGGCACGCAGGAGGAATCTTCTCCATAGAAGCTTCTGCCCAAGTGTGTGTGTGTCCTGTTCCAAGCAGCATCGCAAAAATGATCTGAATCCTCTGGGAAAAAGTGGAAGGAAAAAAAAAATCACATTAAGCAACGTGCCATTATGTTGAACACTGACCAAGGAAGGGAGCTGAGACTGTGTAGGTATATTTGCAAAGTATTGTCAAGTTCTGGGATGTTCGTCTTTGGCTTTGTGTTATGATTGTGGCTGTGAACACTAAAAGTGGACACTTTGCTTTCTCATTTAATTTCCTGTTATCTAAGTCTCAGTATTGTTATTTGTAGAATCATGTTAATAATAACCCACAGGCTTACTGTGAGGAGTAAATCAGATACTATACATAAATAGTGTATTTGTTGACATACAGTGATCATTCAACAGATGTTTAATCTTTTTCTCCTCTTGTGTATCTTAGCCTATGATTGTTATTCTAATGTTGGTCTCAAATAACTTAAGCTTAGTCATTAGATTTTGCTTTATTTCATAGGGCCAGTAGAGAAGGCAGCGATGGAAAAACTACTGGATGTGTTTTCTTAGTCAAGGAGTGGGGAGCCTGCAGTCTTGAGGTCACATGTGGCCTTCTGGGTCCTTAAGTGCAGCCTTGTAACTGAATCAAGCGATTCTTATTCGAGTTCAAATATTCAAATAATTTCCAACAAAAAGCAGACACAAAAAGTTATTAAAATTTAAGTTAATTTTAAAATTAACAAATAGTTTTTATTTTTTGAAATTATTAAGTACATATTAGATTTTTGCAAAAAAAGTACATACTTTAGTATATTTAATTGAAGTTTCTTGAATGTCGCCTTATTTGATTGATTACAGCTAAATTAATGCGGCCTTCCAACATGAAAATGTCCCCCACCCTTGGCTCAGTGTTTCAGATGCTTTACCAGACAACTTATCAGAAAATTGGAAAAACGAAAATGCTGTGGTTTTGTTGTTTTGTTTTTAAGCCCAGTTCTAGTAGTAACTGGAAGTGTTTCTGTTATTTCCAGACTTTGTGTGATATAAGATGAGAAAGAGAGGTTATGCTGATGCACAAGATCGATATGGGGAATTGTGCAGAGATTAAGCAAGATTTGTAGAAAGTAATTGAATTTAGCAAACATGGCTGAGCACTTCTGTGGCCAAAGGCACTGATCTTAACCCGAACTCTTCACTAAGGGTGGTAAACAGACTGTCGCTACTCATACTCCATCTCAATGCTTAGCACCTGGTCCTTGCCCCCAAAGTGTTCACCATTGAGTGAGAGATGCTGCTTTTGGAGGAAAATAATATTGAACAGTCCTCATCATCATTCTCATGATGCCAATAAATTCCAAGAACGAGCCCGGGCAATTTGCACATGATGTTGGAGGTTTTAGATCTTTCATGTTTTACTCGCGTAGATATTTACCTAGAAATGTTTTAAATTCTCATAAATAGCTACTCAAATAGTAGATGAATGCGAATAAAAAAGTCACCTTTCTTTAGTGGAATTCAAAATGCTTCATTGTGTTTTAAAAAAGACGAGTGTTATCAATTCATAAGTCAGGCAATCCTGGCACGTGAATGTCTGCAATTGAAAGAGGATTGGTATCTGCACAGTGCCTGCTCTTTCTCTTGCTGTCTGCTGTTATATGTTTAGTCCTTTGTCAGACTGTGAACAAAAGATTAATCTCATTTGGTAGGCTTTTAAAAATTTGTTTGTCTGGTCATGTGTGTGTTTATATATATGCATACGATTGAAAACTCAATTTTAAAGTATAGGCTCGAAGTACCAAGAGATTTATTCGGAGGTAGATTATTTTAGTACTTAAAGTTCTTTTGAGCCTTCACCAGTGCTGAGCTTCATTTAGAAAATAGTCATGGGAGATAAATGCAGAGAAAAAAAATTATTTTAAATTAAAGACAGGAACCTTAGAAATTGAATTTCATTCTTTCTTTTCCTGTACTTGCTTCGGTACTCATATGAATGATACTTTTGCAAAATTTCTGATATCTGATGATGTATAGCATCTCAAATTAATTTCTCAGTGCTAAGAAATCATTTTATAATATAGATAACTCAGTTATTTGGAAGCGGGTTATCTAATTTGTAATTATTTTTTATAGAGAAAGGGTACGTAAAATCTCACCATGGCTAAAGCTGACAGCTAAAGGCAAAGATTTCAAGACATGGATATTTGTCTCTTTCCAGTCTCTTTCTCTACAAAAACACCTCACATGTAGCGAGATTATCCTTCTTAAACACTACTTTTATTATGGTATTTATCCCTCTTGGAAACTCTTCAGTGAGGTTTCAGTTTTGAATAAGGTAGAGTAATCCTGTCTCTCCCACTATCAAACCTGGACTAAACACATAAATTCTATTTTCAAGGACTCTGGAAAGTAAATAGTAGCAGATGGATTGAGAAAGACTAGACATTAAAATAAAACAAGGAGTGAGTTTACCAGGTTTTTCCTCTGGAGGCATCCCCACTTGGCTTGGAGAGACTTGGAAGTAGGTATCAACATGGATAGAAGGAGCTCCACCTGTCAGGCGTAGTGATGGCAGCAAAGGGACCTTCTGTGCTAAAAACTCTGAGGAGGAGAAACTTGGTCCCAAGAGAAGAAACATAAAAGGCTTTCTTCTTGCTGTACCTTCCTGCTTGGCGTCCACCATGGGCACAGTGGCAGGAACGTGTAACAGAGAAGAATGAATAAGGGCACAGTTTTCTGTCTAAAAAATTGAAGAGAGGAGCCTCAGGTAACCAAAAAGTGCCATAGACAGTGCAGATAAAGAGGACTTAAGGAAACCAACCTCATAATATTTTTTTATGAATGCCTACGTTTATCCCCAAATTGTGCATGAATATATTAATAGCCAGTTATAGATAGCACATTGAAGACCTCATGAAATGAATTTTGATATATTGCCATCCAGATTCCGGACTGGCTATTGGATGATAAAACATACAGGAGTATATCTGAATAGTGCTAAAAAGACTTTGAAAATGAAACTGACTTTAAAACAAAATAGAAAACAGCAAACAAATAAAAACAGAAAGCTGATCAGAACTTGTGGGCTGAACCCTTCTGGATCAATTGCCCAAATAAAAAATAAGTCAACATTCCTATTGAATTGAAATAAGACTTAAAAGTTTCACAACATTTAAAATGTCTAGCATATTGACTGCCATACAATGAAATTTTTTTTCTTTGGAGCCACAGTGTTTTATTATAAAAATAGAATAAAAACTTCAAAACCAAAATGATCCTTTCTAATTTAATGAAAAGTTTGTTATTTTTTATTCTGTGCATGGGTTATATGTAATTTGAAAAATAGTTCTTGCAGCTTGCTAGGTGAAGAGATGTGTGAGTTACATGTGCTTCATGAGGCTCCAGTCTCAAAACTAGCGTGAGTTAAGTACAACTCAAATGGCAGTTAATGTGCTAGGATACAACCCAAAATTACTCAGCATATGAGCAACTAGGAAAATTTCAACTTACATGGGAAAACACAACCTACATTAACACTGAGAAGGCAGATTTTGGGATTATCTGCTGGTTCTTGGAGGAGATCAATAAAATTGATAAACCTCTAGGAAGACTGATAGGAGGAAATATAGAAGACATAAATTTCATAATTTCACAATTATCAGGAATGAAATATAGCCATCACTACAGACCCCATAGCATTAAAGGGGTAATAAGATTGTATGTGTATTTCTATATAGCAGCAAGAAACAGTTAGTACAATTTAAAGAGTAATGTCATTTAAAGTAGCTCTAAAACTGTGAAGTACTTAGATATAAACCTAACAATAAATGTGCAAGGTATGTATGCTGAAAACTACAAACCCTGATGAAAAAATTAAAGATGATCTAAATAAATTCCGACATGTACCATGTTCATGGATTAGAACACTAAACATACCAAAGATGTTAATTTTATCAAAATTGATCTATAGACTTAATGCAATTCTAATTAAAATCTCAACAGAATATTTTGTAAATTGTGGGAAGGCAAAGGAAGAACAGCCAAAGAACTTTTTGAAAAACATGGAGGAATTTTACTACCAAATTTTAGGAATTACTAAAAAGCTTCAGTGATCAACGTAGTATCCCAGAAGGGATAGACACAGAGATCAATGGAAGAGAACATGGAGTCCAGAAACAGACCTGCACAAATATGCTAATAGACTTTTGTTTGACAAAGATGAGAAGACAGTTCCTAGAATAAGGAGTAATATTTCTATGTATGGAAGATTTGGAAATTCATAGGTATATAAAAGAAACCTCAACATAATCCTTACACATCATGTAAAAATAAGCTTAAAATGGATCGTAGATGTAAATGTAAAACATGACATTATAAAACATAAGGGAAAATTTTTATGACCTGGGGTTAGGCAGTGAGTTTTGGGATATTAAATCTAAAAATAAAAAATCTTTGACTAATTGGATTTCATCAAAATTGAAAATTTCTGCCCTGTTACAGACATTGTAAGAGAGTAAAAAGACAAGCAATAGACAGAAAGAAAATACTTTCAAATTTTACATACAGAAAGGATTGTATTCCCTTACATACATAAAAACTCTGAAAAGTCAGTGGCAAAAATATGAAGAACCTGGTTAAAAAGTGGGCAAAGTCTTAAACAGGTATTTCACCCAAAGATGATACAGGGAAGATAATCGAACAAAGAACTATGTGCAACATCGTTAGCCATTAGGGAAACGAAATGACAGCTAAATGCAAACTAAAATGACAATGTCATAGTACTACAATCAATTAAAAATTAAAAGACGCAGTCGCTACCAACTGCTGGTAAAGATGTGAAGCAAATAGAACACTCATACGTTGATAACAGGGATATAAAATGGCGCAGCCACTTGGAAAACACGTTGGCATTCTCGCATAAGGGAAACAAACGCTTATCATATGAGCTATAAATACCACTCTTTGGTGTTTATGCTAGCAAAATTTAAAATTATGTTCACAAAACAACCCAAAGATGCATGTTTATAGTAGCTTTATTCTTAGTTACCAAAAGTTGGCAACAACCTGAATGTCTTTCCACGTTTGAAAAAACAAACTGGTATGTTCTTACAATGGACTAATATTTATCAATCAAAAGGAAGAGATTATTGATACATGCAGTAACTTGGATGAATTTCAAAGGCACTATTATGAATAAAAGAAGCCAGCCTACTGTGTGAGATAGCACTTCAAAAAGACAAAGCTATGATGGAGACAAATCAGTGAGTGTCAAGATTGGGGGTAGAAGTAGAGAGAGAGTTCTATGTCATGGTTCTGATGATGAGTACATACACTTATACATGAGTTTAATTCTTAAAACTATGTTTATTTGACTATAAATTAATTTTAAAAACAAAATCAGAAAAAACAAAACATTTTCTCAATGCTTATCTATTGCCTTTAGATTATCTTCCAAACTCCCTAATAGGCAATAAATGGCTTCCATTCTCTGACTATACTTATCTTCCCTACCTGTTTTTCAATCATTGTTCAGTTCTGGCACAGTTCATGATAGGAATCTATACTCATGGTCTCATTCACTTCAGTTTCTTCTTTATTCCCTAAAGATCCAAGTCATAATGTACAATCTCCACCCGTATTGATTATTTGAGACCAGCAGCATATCTGGAGCTGGTTACCTGGTAGATGGGTTCTATCTTTTACCTTATTCACCAAAGGTACATTCAGTTTTCAGAGATTTGAAAAGGGATCAGCATTTTCATCTGTGAGGTTTCAAGACTTTTGTAGGCAAGGATGAATTTTATCCTCCTGAAAATCTGAACAATTTTTCATGATTCTATGAAAAGATAAAAGCAGCTGGGAGTATTTGTTCTGGAAGAAACATGGTTGAAAAGAGATTATAAACCATTCATATAAATAACGAATAGTTGTTTGCTACCTTAACGAAGGACACAGGAAAAGAAGTACTCCTAAATTATACCATGAAAGGTTAAGTATGCTGTAAGGAACAATTTCCTACCAAGAAAATTGGTTCACCTTTCTAGAAAGCATGGCTGAAGTTGGTCATAGAGTTAGTCTCTAGATCTTTAAAGAAAGAAATAGATTCTTTTTCTCTAATTGACAAATAAAATTGTATTGTGAGAAACATAATGTTTTGAAGTATATCTACACTATGTAATGACTAAATGTATCAAATTAATATATGCATTATCTCGTATAGTTAATCATTCTTTTGGTGAGAACACTTTACATCTACTCTCATTGTGGAAGAATATAGTGTATTATTAACTATTGTCACCATGGAACTTATTCTTCCTATCTAACTAAAGGGTTATATACTTTAAGCAACATCTTCCCAACACCATCAGCTATCCCAATCCCAGAATGGTAATCACCATTCCACTCTTTCCTTCTAGGAGAACAACTTTTCTAGATTTCACATTCCAGATTTTATAGATTATGCAGTGTTCATCTTTCTGTGCCTGTGTTATTTCACTTATCATAATGTTCTCTAGACTAATTCATGTTTTCCCACATGACAGGATTTCCTTCATTTTTGTGGTTGAGTAGGATTCCATTTTGTATATATACTACATTTAAAAATTTGCTTTATCCATTCCTCCATTGGTGGATACTTAGGTTGATTTCATATCTTGGGTATTGTGAAAATGCCACAGTGAACACAGGAGTGTAAATATTTCTTCGATATATTTATTTCATTTCCTTTGGCTATATACCCAGTAGTGGGATTGCTGGATTATATGGTAGTTCTATTTTTTAATTCTTTGAGGAAGCTTAGTACTGGTTTTCATAATGGCTGTACTAATTTACATTCCCACCAACAGTGTGCCGATGTTCCCTTTCCTCCACATCCTCACCAGTATGTCTCATCTGTTGTCTTTTTGATCATAGCCATTCTAACAGGTGTGAGATGATATCTCATAGTGCTTTCAATTTTTGCATTTCTTTGGTGGTGAGTTGATGTTGAGCATATCTGTTCATGTCCTTTGCCCATTTTTAAATCAGGTTATTTGTTGTTGGGTATTGAGTTGTTTGAATTCCTTATGTATTTTGCATGTTAACCCCTCATCAAATGTATAGCTTAAAGGTATTTTCTCCCAGAGGATGGATTTTTAACTGTTTGAGGTGGTTTTAGGGAGGGCGGCTGGATCATGGATTCTGGCGTGGTGCCTTTAGCGTCAGGCTGCCCTTCTCCAGATCAATATTTAAAGAACTTGAAGACTGCAAAGCTTCTTCTCTTGCAATGAGAGGGAACCTCTCCTGCACTAACAATCTGAATTTAATGCTGGATCACTTAAAGCCAGGCTCATTTGCCAAATATTTGCTCAGCTTTGATGCTATAAAAGCATCTCCAAAGCTAAGGAAACCCTGAGAAATGGTTTATTCATGTGACTCTGCAGAGCTTGGTATTAGACTTGGTTTGTATTTCATCTTTGCCTAAGCATTACCGTTCTAAACTCATGAAAAATTTGTGATATATATTAAGTATATTCCATACAGTTAGGATCAGAGTTCAGTCATCTGGGTGTAAGATTTTTGTCCTTTGTATGAAAATTGAGATCCCTGGCGTAGGCAGTGGAAAAGCCCAGAAACCTTTTTTTTTTTTTTTTTCAAATTAAGGTCCTGGCTAATTTTTGATAAGATGTCACAGATTTAATCAGTTTTAGTTTAAACAGAAGCTTGAGAAAAACTTTTCTTCTTCTCATTACCATTGGAAAAAAAATCTTAAAACTTAATTTGACTACAGGAAATGATGTTTAATAGCAAATATTTATAATGTATTCTCAATGTTTGTAGAGTAAAAAGTTAAATATTTTTTCCTTTCAAAGCAAAGTGGGCATTTACTGACTGTCAGAGGAAACAAATTCAAGAACAAGATTTTGAAAGATGGCTATGCCTTCTATAAGCCTACACTAAATGAAAGGGAAAATGGTGATAACAAGTGTAGGCTGTGGGCCCAAGTGGAGAATTTCTAGAACAAAGTGTCACTGCAGACCGTCCAGTCAGCCTGATGTGTCTCTATATCTCTTGTCATCAGCTCAACACTTTGCTGTGTGATATTGACATCAGGCAAATGTGGGTTGAGATTTAAAGTTTACCAGTTATGATATGAAGGAGGCGGTTCTGTTACATTTATCCTAGAAAATACCCTCCATAGAAATGTTGAAGGACAAAAGAACTTGCATCTCATTAGGCATATAGATTATGAAGAACCCCATTATTTTGAAAGCTTAGATAATATCTATGTCAGCATATGTTGTAAAAACTAAGTTGATCTGTATAAAGAAGTGAGCGTGTAGCAAGTTAGATAGGAAAGTGCTCCATAATGGAGTAAAGGAAAGAAACATGTAAGGGGAAAATGAAAAGGCATTGGGTCAGGTGGTATCTGTTTTCAGCAAGGAAACTCAACAAACAAACAGGTATTTTCATGTATTTTCTCTTCCTTCCTGCCAATGAAAATGTTTAGAAAGTTGCTGGAAGGCAACCTCATGTTTGGCTTCCACAAGATCACACCTTCAGTGAGTTATGAGGTATGAGTCCACGACAAAGTGGTGTTCTGTTGCTTCTGGAATTCTGGGGACTTTTTTTATTATAGAAAATTGACAGATATGATTTGTAAAAATCATAGGAGGTAAGAATGGCGCTTACTTGGAGAAAATGAGATACAAATTGATTAGAAAGTCTGGCAAATGGACTAAAATTGCCTGCCACCCTCCCATGCCCACCCTTCCACACATAGCTTATTTAAAATACTCCACTCTCTCAACCCTATGTAGTTTTCTCTCTGCTGAAAAGAAAATTGTGCATAGACCACATGACCTCACACCACTTCCATCCTTCCTTGTACCCAGAGCTAATACTGTGGTGTCTAGTCATCTGCAAGCTGGCCAGGAATCCTTGGCATGTACTTGTTTGGAACGATAAGGTATTTTCTTTGGATAATTTGTCATGGGGGAATAAAACAGTGAGCAGTGAAGTTGAAAGTTCGTGATATAGACATCCACCAAGAATAGCCATCACAGGCAATGATTCATGCTAAAGCTGTGGGAAAGTAGAACCCATAAATATGAATAAGTATGATTTACAACATAGAAATAGGTGATTTATAATATAGAGAAAACATGTACCAATTAGAAAGTGAGACAGCCACAGGGGTAGAGAGAAGAGAGTAGAATATATTTCCGGGTACCTAGGGAGTGGCTGAATCCATGCAGCTCTATGCCTTTGATGGTGTAACATTCTAGTGCTTTCATTTGACAGTAATAGGCTATGGGACATCATAATTCTGTTGGAAAAACATAATATGGAATTTTTACATGTTTTCTATTGTAAAATCCACAAAACGTCTTGATTTACCAACGATAACAATGAGAGCAAAATATGCCCCTGTGTTTTCAGTCACCGAAACATTTATTCCTCAATTCTTTTTTTTTCCTTTAATGAATGGTAGTATTTTCTAGAATGAATATAAAAGAATACCAGAATGCTTCTTTTGTTTATGTATTTAAAAATATATATTGACTCTCAATGATGTGTAACATCCTCTTCAAGATCCAGTGCTAGGTCCAGCATATGCAGTTGGGATCCAAGGATCTTGTTTGGAAGGGCTCACGGTCTCATGTTAGGAGACAGATACATAAGTAGATAATACATCTAGGGTGTCACATGGTGTGATAATGATCAAGACAGGGTGATGTGGGAGCTCAAAGGAGGAATATCTAACTCAGTTTGGCGGTGTGGGGAAGAGAGATTGAGGATGCTTTCTCAAAGAATTACCCCAAGTAGAATCATGACATGCCAGCAGACTCAGCCAGATGAAGGGCAAAGAGAGCAATGTATTCATGGAAGCCTCCAGGGAGAAAGAAAATGCAGTGTTCAGGAACTTCAAAAAAGGAAAAAAAAGAAAAAGGAAAGAAAAACTCAAGTTCCTGGCCCACAGGATGTGTGAGGAGGAAGGATGGGAGGTTTGTTGGGGTCCAGGGTGATTCAAAAACAAGGAATAGGACATGTGAGCTGGTTTGCAGCATAATGTGTAATTTTGATTTGATCCTTACAGGATAGTATTTGAAGTCAAAGAGAGATATGTTCATATTTTCAGTGAGGAGGTGGAGAAGTGGTTGCTGAGATATTAAAAGAGTAGAATTCATTGGGCTTGGAAGACTTAGCATGGTACCCTTGTGTCTGTACTGGTGTCTCAGTGAGTTGAAGCAACAGAACACACAGGAGAAAGAGCAGTTATTATCAAGCGTGTGCAGATAGCTTTGAAATGTTGAGTTGAGATGTCCAGGAGATGTGCAGGGGTAGGGGGAGACATAGTAGATAGTGGAATACAATAGATCTAGAACACAAGTAAGAACGCCAAGAGGGAGATGGAATTTCAGTTTCCATCTCTGTAGCAACCATATGGTTGGGTATTCGGTTAACTTTGTGCTTTATAACGATTCCAAGTTCTTTACACTTTCACATCTATAGAACCAGATTAGGAAGTACTCACCTCGTGTGTAGATTTAAGAGTCTGTATTCTAGCAAGTTGTATGGTCTAGAAGTCAAACAAAATCAAACCAAGTTCTGCCTCATCTAGCAATGTGGAAAAAAGAGAACACTTTGTCTCCCATGCTTTTGTATGCAGCAATGAGTGTTAACTCTAATAGGTTAATGTGTAAATAGAAATTCCTAAATCACAGTCACGTTGCCATCATTTTTTAATAGTTATGGTCTCTTGTATTTCTATGCTCATTATAGCCATCCTGAAACTGAGTGTAACCGTGGTTCCTCATTTTCATATTAAATGTAGAGAAGATAAAGGTTACTGCTTCTGTCACCGTATTGATCCCTGTATTAAATTTAGCTGCTGTGGATCACTATACTATGGTACCCGCCTCCCCGCCACACAGAAAATCTTGGCCGTGAACACGGAATAAACTTCCTTGAAAGGAAAAATGACACTTTGGCTAAAGTACATGAGAATAAGAACAAATGACAGAATCATGGGGACTGATCAGTAAGGATCCATTTTAGAGATGACTTAAATGGTAGATGATAGGGACTGCCTAGCTTCCTGGATTGGCTATAAAAAGGATGCTCTGTAGCTGCTGAGTACACATATTTGAGCAAGAAGCGTGTGGCAGCTGTGTTCATTTCATTCTTGCCACAGATCCTCAGCGCTTCAGAATACCTGGTAGATAGATGCTTCACAAATGAAAAAAATGAATAAAATGACATTTTGACTAGTAACCATGGATTGAAGATAAAATTGATAGGAAGAGCCCCAGGCGGTCTGGCTTGTGCCTTACATCTGGGTCACTCAGCTGCTCAGTTTTGTGTAATAATTGTAGCACTTGCATTAAACTGAACAGCCAGGACGAGGGGTCACGTCTTTGGGATCAAGCCTCTTTTCATCATGAAAGCTACTGGGTGGCCTCCGACAGGACATGTTTAGTTATCAGACGTGTCAGCCAGGACCATGGAGAGACCACATACATTAAAAGTGACAGACATAACAAGGGTCAGGGATTAAAGGTGAATCGCAGAGGGCTTTGTACGGCATCTCTGTTGTTGTAACAGTTTCTCGTAGGTTGGTTACATGAGCAAAAAGGATGAATCATGGGGAGCAGAAGTTCTCCTCTCAGGCTGCTCAGGAATTTGTTTCTACCTTGAGCTAAATATTCTTTAAATGCTGCAATAATTACTATATACCTTTGTGGTCTGCAGGACAGCACAAACCTATTCGAAACTTTGAACGGTTTGTTATCCTTCACTTTCAGTTGTCTAATTTATTGGCTATTTTTTATGGTTACAAAAGTAGTGTAGGCTCATTACTTAAACATGAATGCATGAAGAGACATTAATATAGAAAGTTAAAATGCTGTGTAATATAGAAACCTAAATGTGACATTGTTTGCTGCATGTTCCTCTAGTTACAAAGGAAGATGGTGTTTTATCCATTAAGCAGACATCCCTTTTATCCCTTGTGCCCAGCACTGCCTAATCTGGTAAGGTAGGGACAGAAATTCCCAGTATGGCCATGGAAATACATAAACACAGGGAAAATCTAATGGCATTAGTCCGTGTCCAGCAGTCTAATAAAATGACCCACTGTGCAGTGGTGGTAATTAAAGCACATCAAATGACTGCGAGTTTTTGAGGGCAGTGGTCAATATCTTTATTTTTGTATCCCCATGGGTTTTAGCCAAAATACTTAGCTAGCACTTTGAATCAGTGCATGCTTATTGCACAAAGGGTCAATTGCATGTGACAATAAATGTGACACAAATTAGACAAAGGGGAGATAGGTGTGGCCTACAGTTGCTAACAGAAGTTTTAAGCTCCATGGCTATGCATGTTTGGGAAGACTCTTTCTACTGTCTGATTTCACTGCTGGTGATGGTGTTGGTGCTATTGCTAGCTTATAGGTCAGTACTACCCTGGAGCCATTAACTGGGTAATGAAGGCAAAAAGTAGTCAGGGAATTAGTATCATCTCATCTGAGATTTCCTCATTATAATCTCTGTCTCAGATAGACCTGAACTCTGGTGTTTATTGCCTCAAAAGGAACCATTTCCCTTGCAGTGCAGATTTATTTCTAAAAGAAGCCTCAATTTACATGTTTTGGACTAGCTGGCTGGAATGTTGCTACTTTTCCTCAGAAATTTTAGGGTGAAGACATAATATGAGATACTTTTTTTCCTTTTTTTAAGTTTTCAGAATATTTCAGGGGTACAAACGTTTTGGTTACATGAATTGCTTTTGTACCATTTGAGTCAAAGTTATAGGTGTGTCTATCACCCATATAGTGTGCATTGTAACTGTGAGGTGTGAATTTACCATCCTCTCTTCCCCTCTCCTACCTGCTTGATTTCCCTTGAATTTTACTATCATACGTGCACACGTGTAGACCTGTAAGTTTCAGTACAGTAGTGAGTACATGTGGGGTTTTTGTTCTCCCATTCTTGTGATTTGTCACTTAAAAGGATGTTCTCCAGTTCTATCCAGGTTGTTACAAAGGGTATTAGTTCACCATTCTTTTGAGGTAATTTTGTTTTTATGCAACATTTGAATTCCAGATAAAAACGTATCTATATAATACAAGTTCAATATCTATTTAATGTGCTAATTGCAAGAATTTTCTGTTTGACATTGGTCAGCTCCATTCAGAATGAAGTCATTTCCCCCTCAGAATTAATATAATAGATCTGTCACCTGCTTAAGGGCTCTTGCTAAGCTCTGTCACCACACTCTCTCTTCAAATGTAGTTCTGTTGAAGATCTAGCTGCTGTTTTAGAGATTACAGTAAGACAAAAGATTTCTCGGGAGACAAATATAGAATCTAAAGTTACTATCATGACATTTGGCGAATTATATAATCTGAGTCCGTGGTTTTTTTTTTTTCCCTCCTTTCTTCTCACAACGCCTATGGGAAGACGGGCTGCATATTTTGACACATTTTCTTGCTTTCAAGTAACTGTGTACTCACTTCCCACTTTAAAAAAAAAGAAAGTCTTTCTTATATCTAATAATGCAAAAGGTATATTCAGAGACTAGAAGACTTGCTTGGGGGCTGGCTGCCGAGATGGAGACCACATGGTGGTGTTTTCCTTGGTGACATGAGGCAGGGACATAGTCCCTTGGGGCTGCAGGCTAAAAACTGATTTTGTGAGTAGACTAGGTAGGGATGGATTCATTTATCAGAATTAGATTCCTGTTAACAAAGTTCACATATTAAATAGAAAGCAGAATGTCAAGTTCTTTATTTACAATGAGAAATGTAACTATTAAATAGGCCACAGCATTCCCATCAACAACAGTTAACTGCATCCTCTTCCCATAGACGAGCAGCATGGGAGTCCAAATTATAATCACAATGCCAGATTATCAATTTATAATGAGAAATGCATCTGTCTGATGAGAATATTACTTAAGCTGGCCCGACAAATGCATTCTTTCCCTGTAGATGTGTGATGCCAGATTTTCTGAAAGTTGCCAGAGAATATAGATTTGAAACGATGAGAATGAGCTGATGTTAAGCTTTGTCTTCCAACTAAGATGGTTTTAGCATTCCTGCCTCCACCAGGCTTTAGTCTCTGTGACCAAAGGAGGCACTATAGTGTTTGTTTCCTGCATTTTCTTTTTGTTTGCTTTTTTTTTTTGACCAATTATCTCTCTCCAAAAAAGGGCATGTTAACAATTGATGAAGCTACCATATTATTGATTTATTGAATCTCAGTCAGATTTCAGCTTTGCAGCCCTGAGATTGTTTCCTTATAATCTTTACTGGTGTCTGGGATGTTTCCAAATGTTCACATCGAACATGTATAGTTCAACCTTGGTCTAACCTTCCATTTCTTTGAGCACATCCTTTATTTTTTTATTTTTATTTTTTTTGACACAGAGTCTCACTTTATTGCCCAGGCTAGAGTGAGTGCCGTGGCGTCAGCCTAGCTCACAGCAACCTCCAACTCCTGGGCTCAAGCAATCCTGCTGCCTCAGCCTCCCAAGTAGCTGGGACTACAGGCATGCGCCACCATGCCCGGCTAATTTTTTCCATATATATATTAGTTGGCCAATTAATTTCTTTCTATTTATAGTAGAGATGGGGTCTCGCTCTTGCTCAGGCTGGTCTCGAACTCCTGAGCTCAAACGATCCGCCCACCTCGGCCTCCCAGAGAGCTAGGATTACAGGCTTGAGCCACCGCGCCAGGCCCACATCCTTTATTTTTAAATCCCGTAAATTCAGTCATTGCAGCCACTAGGACTGAAAATACCTCTTTCTTTACCATATTTTCTGGAATGGCATAAGTGGAGGGATTGAGACCCGGGGGAAGTAGTGGTGTTCTCTACTTCTAATATTTAATGCGTATCGAAATGAACCCAAGGCTTGCTTTAAAAAAATAAATAAATAAAAAAGAAATCCCCCAAAAGTTAAAAAAAAAAAAAAAGTAGATTCTCTTCTGGTGGAGATGGTAAAGAGATAGTAAAGATATGATTGGGTGAATATGGGTAATTTTTAGTATTAATGAGTAGACTCACTTCTAACATCTTCTGAACGTATCTGTGGAATGGCCTTAGAATCTTTTGCTACTACTAACATCTGGAAACATACAGTCACCTAATAGAGTTTTTGGGTACCTACTTCTGATGATGTCAGTTTTTCACAAAGAAGATGACAAAAATCTGAATAATCACACTCTATCTTTGACTCATGACCAAATATGGCTAGTTTCTTTTTCTAATGCAGTAAGACAAGCCTTATAACTTGTGTGGATAGATCTCATTATACAGATAGTCTGTTTATATGCAAAGATTAAAATAATCTGGAATTCTGAAGCTGCAACTGTATAATGACATTGTACTTGATCACTTATTGTTTTAATTTTCCCATTTACTTATTCTGAATCGAGCCTACACTGGGGAAAGGCCTAGTGCTTTACCCTGAGTCCTGCATGTTTGAAGTTCACAAAGGTTCAAAGGTTCACACATGGCCTGGAACAGCGAACATGTGTCCTAAAGTCATCCTTCAGCTTCTGACTTGGCTTGTGATTTAATTGCCGCCTCATTATTATGGGCCACTGGGTGTGAATTTGTCAAAACAAGATACATCAAGAGGACTGAGTGAAATGCTTCATGGTTAGAGATTTTTACCTCTCTTGCTCCCCACTGCCTGTGTTTCTTAAACTTTCAACTTCAAGAGGCTGGTTTGATAAACATGCCCTGTCCTCTAGGTCGTTGGGTTAAGGATCAGTTCAGTCTTTTTGAACTTTTCACTTTTCCTGTGTAAGTGTAAGCTAAGTGCTCACTGGGTTCTAAAACGAAATGTCTATGAAGATAAAGGACCTTATTGAAATAATGAAGGGAGCAAAATATATTTATAGCTATATAAAATACAGCTAATATTTTTATAGCTATTTATGGCTATACAAAATATATTTATACCTTGTCTCCCTGGGCTTTTTATCTTCCTTTCAGTAAATGACACTTTAGCCTTAGGCTGCCAGTGTTCACACCTTTCTAGTGTTTTTGCAATTAAAAAAATATTTAACAGATCAACAGAGTGACTACGGTTTACAATAATGTATTTTATATTTCATAATAGCTAGAAGACAATAATTTGAATGTTTCTAGCATAAAGAAAAGACAGATATTTAAGGTGATGAATATCCCAAGTATACTGATTGATCTTTACAAATTATGTGAATGTAAATGTAAATTAAATGATCACATGTATCCCCCCAAAATGTGTACAAGAGTTCTATGTCAACAAAATATGTTTTAAAAGAACGCAAGAAAGGACTATGTAAACCTGATCATTTAATTGCTAATAATGAAATTTTATAGAGAAAGAATAAAAACTTAAGGAACTGAAAATCTTAACTTGAGGGATGTGCCTATATAGAAAGGCTATGTACAGAGCTGTCTATATAAAAGTTATACATAACCTATAAAATAAACAAAAACTCTGCTTTATACCGGTACCTGGTACAAAGCATGTGTTGCACACAAAAAGCACTCAATAATTTCTGTGAAAACCATTATGCATACAAATACATATTTAATTCTTACCAAAGTATTAAATGCCAGTCCACATGTTAAGTAACACATGAGTAGTACACAGTGAGGAGAAGCAGAAGTTTCTTGTTCTACCTTCCCTCATTCCCTAGAGGAGTCTTTTTAATTATTTTAATTTTTAAAAATGTTTACTGATTCTTATTTTAGGCAATCCAGTAGAGAATTCAGTAATTTCTTGATCAGATCTTGGCAGTTCACTCTGCAATTTGAAAGATGGGGATTTTGCTCATTTATGCTTCTGTTAATTAATGTTAATTAATAAACAAGGCCTTCCTTCTTCTATTATTCTTCTTTTATTAATGCAACTGTAAAATAACCAGAAGCTTTAAGTAGAATGCTTAAAGTTGTTTTCTTATCTAGATAACTCACAACATTACCTTTTTATTCCCCATGAGGTGAAATGAGGCTATTAGTCCCACACAGTTTTTCAGACTTTTTCTCTCTAACTTCAGGGCCCATTTCATCAAACCACACTCCTTTGCTCGGTTTAGATTGTTGACATTCATACCTTGTGCTAAAAATACGACAAAGTCTTTGCCCAAAGGTTAACTTTCAAATGAGAGCAATAAATAGTATTAACATTATTATGGCCACGTAAATATCATTTAATGTTGGGTCAAGAAGTATGTTAGGATTACTTTTTTTTAATTTTATTTATTTATTTTTTTTTACTTTAAGAGACCAATGCCATGACCTGTAGCTCACTGAAAAGATTCCTAGCATTCAAGTTCAAATCAATGATTTTTTTTCTTATATTTAGTCAATTGCTTAAACTTAAGCTGCATTTCTTTTATGTATTCTATTTTCCTTTGTCATATCTTCATATAGTTTTTCCTGTCTATTGTATCATCTCATCTACTGGGTCTGCTCTACCCTACTCAAAGGAATCCTCCTGCAGAATCCTGTTTAACACTGGACTTACACCTTCTAGAGGTCTTGCTCCATAGAGAACATCTCGAGTTCAGTTTCCTTATTGTTGGTTAAATCTGCTGTTCTAACATCTTCCTATTTCTTGGATTATCCCTTCAATTTATTATGTAGTAATTCACATCATAGAGTAACTTCCTAAGAAAAAGTAAATGGAAGGTAAATGTCCTGGTTCTGGCACACTCTCATGTTGGTGAGTTGCTTTGGCTGAGCATGGAATTCTAGATTGAAAAGAGTTCTCCTTCTGAACTTTAAAAGCTCTGCTCCATTGCTGTTGATGAGAAGTCGGGCTGAGTCTTAATATTCCTGTTTCTCTCTAAAAACTTTTTAGCAGCATCTCGTTATTTTAGGTGTTTAAATATTTTCAGTGACACATTTGGGGATCCTTTTTGTACTTACTATAATACGTGCTCGGTGAAACTTCTTGGATCTATAGACTAATGACTTCCTTCAGCCAAGGGAAATTTATTTCTCTCTTTTCTGTAGTAATTCCTCTCTCTCATTTTCTCTCTTCTCTTCCTGTGGCTCTTAATACTGGGATATTAGATCTTCCAGATTTATCCTCTCTTTTGATTTATGCTTTATATCTAAGTCTATAGTTGTGAGACTCCCTTGGCTGTATTTTTAGTCTTTCTACTGTTCTGTTTATTTCAACAACTGTGTTTTGAGTTTCTGAGTCTACTTTCTTGTTTTCCATTTTAATTATCCTCTGTGAAAACTTTCTGCTTTTATTTTTTGGTTGCAATAGCTTCTCCAGTGTGTCTAATTTTGATCAGAGATTTTTCTTTCTTTTCTTTCTGTTTATCTTATTATCTCTGTTTCCTTCCTGCCTAGCTCAGTCTTTACATATAATGCTGCTGGATCTCCTAACATGTTGGGTATGTTTGATTCTCTACTTATACTTAAGGGAAAAATGGCTGACTGCTGTGGTTTTCCTTTGAGCTTAGAGAACTATTTATACTTAAAGTCTTCACCCTGAGTAGGAGTTCTGGGAATAGAGGAAACACAGGAGAGAGTGATCAGGGCTACAGTGGGATTTGGCATCAGTGGGTCTCCACAGTAAGGGAATGTGGAAATTATTCTCAGATGGTGACATCTAACTAAAGCTTTGTCCTTCTCCTGGGAATTTGTTCAGTTATTTTTAGAGAAGCACTGCCAGTAATTTTTTTCTTTTGTTTTTGATTTTGGTTTTGAGATTTGGATAATGATGATGATGGTGTTTTGCTTGGAACTAATCCAGCTGTTTGTTTCTTGGTATACCCAATAGACAAGATGGACCAAATAGGAGAACAGTCTCTGTAGCTTTTTTCTGTATGGACATTATATTGGGTTCTGTTTCTAGTCTCACCTTTCATTTCTGCCCTTAGACCTCCTAAAATTCCCCACCAATTCTACCATCACTTTATAACATATTTTAGACTGTGGTGGGTGGCTTCTTCTGCCTATTTTCTTTAGAAATAGAGCAGTAAATAGTGTTAACATTATATATATATATATCACATATAAATGTCACTTAATACTAGGTCAATAAATATGTTAGGATTACTTTTTTTTAACTTTAAGGGAACAATATCATGAACTTCTCATGTTCAGCCTGGGTCACTGCTGGAATAACAATGCTCACCCTTCTTTGCCATTATGTAAATATTCCCTTTTGTCCCACTATGTATTCTATATAAATAATACATTTACATGTAATTAAAATTTATATAAATATATAATATATTAATATTTATTAGAATCTCTGTAAGGGGTGAAGCCCAAAATGTACTACTGCCTTCCTGAACTGTAGTAATTACTTACCTAGAGCATCACTTAATTTACAAATCAATGAATGGATTCTTAACTCTTTAAAACACATTCTTAATTTTGCTTTTATAGGATTTAAAGCACTTTCTTTAAAACTTCAGACCAGTCGTCAATTATTATTGTACTTACCTCTGATACTGTGTTACTTCCAAGTGTGTAATAAGGGACACACTTACATACTTATTAATACACACTTATTAATAATTACACACTTATTAATAGGGACCTATTTCTCAATGTATCATTGTGTGATCACATTTGTTTGTGACCTTTCTTTACTTACCTGATAGGCAGACATTTTTCCCCAGGCCACTACATCAGTTCCAGACAATGTCAGGCTTGTCATCCTTTCCCTTGTGATCTATAAAAATATGCACATGAATTTGTCATGGACAGTGTTACACACCATATGCCCTTTCACTGGTGATGTTTTAAACCATTTAAAACAAGCATCGTAGGTGACCGTGAATTACAGCTGCTGTTTCCTGATGTACTTTCCCCCTTCTTCTCACAACTAGAAATGTCACATTTTGGTGCAAGTTTGATTTTGGTGAATGCCTGGCAGCAAGGCTAGTAAGGAAGGACTTGTGGGCCAGGTGAACTTTTGGAAGAATCTTGCTGGATCGAAGAACGTACTGAAAATGCCACTTGTCACTTGCTGAGAAACACAAGCCACATTCTGTGTTGTGACCTATTAAAATGTAAATCACAGGGAGAAATTACAGAAATAAAATCGAGCCAAGATGAAAATAGGAGGAGGAGATGGAGGAGAGAACATAGTGCATCGTAGACATGCGAGTACCTGAGAGAATGTGAAATTCTAAAAGTCTTTTAGCCAAGTGGGGAGCACAGAGGATCTCTCAGTTCATGCACTTCTGAAGCATGTCAGTTGGAAGAAGAGGATGCTTTTAGTAGACGGGTTTTATTGTGTTTTGTGCAGTGACCTTTTAAAAGGGAAAGGTCCTTTCTGATATATTTCAAGTTCACTCATGCATCTGTCATAGAATTTACTTGGCAGAACGTGTGCATGTCACCCCAGATCTTTCTTCAGAGAAGAGCCTGCTGCTTTGTGGGAAGAAAGGAGCTTTCGGAATATCATTCAGGTGGAGCAGAAAGATCTTCCCTGGGTTTGTCTTGCTACTGAGTCAATAGAATCTTCTGGATTTTGAAATGTATGTATGTCTTTAGACCGCATATTGGGGGAAACTAGTTTTGTTTAGCTTTATACACATTTCTAGCATTATTGGTATAGATCTGCTGGATGCTCTGCTGCCTCATGCAATCTGATGGCCTTATGGCAAATTCAGCAAATGGTTCTTGTCTGAGTAAGTGAGATGTCCTTCTAGAGCAGGGGTCCTCAAACTTTTTAAACAGGGGGCCAGTTCACTGTCCCTCAGACCATTGGAGAGTGCACACTGTGGGCCCGGGACGAGTCAGCTGCTAAGCAGGACAGGCAGCGGTGGCAAAAACACCCTGCGGGCAGGATAAATGTCCTAGGCAGGTGGCATGTGGCCCATGGGCCATAGTTTGAGGATGCCTGTTCTAGAGTGTTGAAGAGTCTATCACACAGAGAGGAGTGCCTTGTTCTCACATTGTTCTTTCAAGGATCTGTTTCCTCTATTCCAGCCAGGAAGGACAAATTCCACTCGTCGATTTCACAAACATTTCCTTACGTGCTGTTCTGATTGTGCCTGGGCTGATACTCATTATTGGGGTCTCCACTCTCTTGCTGTGTCCTCGGTCAGGCATCCCTAATCTGCCCAGGTGCACCTGGGTACTGTCCTTGCCCCTTCTCTGCCCTTGTTTTTTTTTGGCTTCCCTTGTTTTATACCACCTCTTGTGCAGCCTTGTGATATTTTTGGATGCCTGACTCTCTGATAGCAGAAGTCATGCCTCTCTTGGCATTCCAGCACCTGCAAAAACCTGGCCCATAGCAATTCATCAAGTAAGAAATTGTCGAATGAATGAATGATTGCTAAATGAAACCCAAGCCCTGTCCACAGTCTTGAGAAGGTAATAACTATTGATTCCTTGACCATGGTAACAAAAACATGAAGATGTGGAATTATGATTTGAGCCCTGAAATGAAACTTGAGTGTCTACGCTCTTAACACTGTTCTAGACTGCCTCTGTGTTAATAAATGAGTGTTGTGGCATGGTGGAAAGTGCTGCTGATAGCAACTGACATGGAAGAATGAGCACTAGCTTGTGAAGGCTGTCCAGCCACTCACTATATATACAATGCAACAAGTCATCTGTCTTCTCTGAACCTTAGTTTACTCATCTCTAAAATAGGAAGATTGCCTTAGATGATCTTATAAAATTCCTCTTAAAAAGCTCTAGAATGTTTTAATTTTGTACCCAGTGGTACAAATTGGAATGCAGACTGTGTCTGCTCTAAGAGATGAGAGGAAAAATAAAAAGGCAAAACACAAGACAGGAAGATGCAAATGGTGACAGATACAGCTTAAAACATTGACGGATGGGAAAGCTTATATAAATTAAAAGGCAGCACAAAACATAGGTTTGGATGGAGACAGGCAAAGGATCAAAAGAATGCTGGTACTATTTTTGGAACTAGGAACTCTGAAAATTGGTTGAATTCCCAGGGGACAGAAACTGGGCATTTCTGTCTCTACTTTCCTTGAGTTGGTATACAGTATGTAAACAGATGGAGTAGAAATAGTGGTACCACTAGAGAAAAATGTGTTTATCTAACAAAGAATGATGCCAATCATGAGATATATTGAAAAATATCCTCCAACTCATACCAATATTTTTAATCTAAAATATTTGTTTAAAGGCTTGAAAAATTAAATGCATATTTTAAAAATCTGGTTGTTCCTAAATATTAATATTTCTAGGAATTCCCTAATTACTGTTTCTTCGGGTTGTTTTTTTTTTTTTTTTTGGTATTTTCTGATGCATCCAGAAAATGAGGAAAATGATAAATAAATGGAGTTGAACATTTCCTTTTTAATCTATATCTGGAGTCCCCAGCCCCAGGCCATGGACTATAACCTTTTCCTGGCCTGTTAGGAAGCAGACTGCACAGCAGGAGGTGAACAGTGGGTGGTGGGCTAGAGAGGGAAGCTTCGTCTGTATTTACAGCTACGCCCTGTGGCTGGCATCACTGCATAAGGTCTGCCTGCTGTCAGGTCAACAGGGATGTTAGATTCTCATGGGAGCTTGAACCCTACTGTAAACTGCACTTGCAAGGGATCTAGGTTACATGCTCCTTATGAGAATCTAATGCCTGATGATCCGAGGTGGAGTTGAGGCGGTGATGCTAGCGCTGGGGAGCGGCTCTATATACAGATTATCATTTACAGGGAGCTTCAACTGCACAATAAATGTAATGAGCTTGAATCATCCTGAAACCATCCCTCTCACCGCTCCCCATGGAAAAATTGTCTTCCATGAAACCAGTCCCTGGTGCCAGAAAAATTGAGGACTGCTGATCTATATCAACCACTGAAAGGCTAAAATTCGACCTTACTGTACATCCAGCACATTTTCATAATTTGGATGAAGAATAAATGAAAAGCGATATTTTTAAAATAATAATAGCATTTTATTACTTTCAGTATGGATGCAGAGAGATAGGAACACTGCTCGTGGGACTGCAAACTAGTACAACCTCTATGGAAAATACCTCAAAGAACTAAAAGTAGACCTATCATTTGAGCCAGCAATCCCATTACTGGGTACTTACCCAAAGGAAAAGAAGACATTCTATAAAAAAAGACATCTGCACTCGAATGTTTACAGTAGCACAATTCACGATTGCAAAGATGTAGAAACAACCTAAGTGCTCATCAGTACATAAGTGAATTAACAAAATGTGGTATATGTACATCATGGAGTACTACTGAGCCAAAAAAAAATGATAAACTACCTACCTTTTGTATTATCCTGGATGGAGCTGGAGCCCATTCTTCTAAGTGAAGTATGCCAAGAATAGAAAAATGAACACCACATGTACTCACCATTAAATTGGTGCTAATGGATCAAAACTTATGTGCATATATGGAAGTAATCATCGGGTGTCAGGTAGGTGGGAGGGGAAAGGAGGAGATGGGCACATGCACACTTAACAGATGTGGTGTGTGCTGATGGGCACACTTGTAGCTCTGACTTGGGTGGTGCAAAGACAGTGTGTGTAACCAAAGCATTTGTACCCCTGTACTACTCTGAAATGAAAAAGCTTTTGAAGATTTCAATTAATGGGCATTAGAAAACTTCTAAAGCAGGGAATATTTATAGTGTGTGTGTTTGGTTTGGTTTTGGAAATTCTACAGCTCCAACAGAATGAAGATAAACTGAGTTTGTAAGTGTAAAAGCAAAAAATGTTAGAAATGTAATAACTTAAATTGGGCTACTAATATGCATCCATGCTTTTAAACAGTTGCTTCTAACAGTCGTTAGAAGACTATCTGAATTTAGAGAAATCTAATCTGTACTTAATATGTCAATGCCTTATGTATACATAGGTATTTCTGATATAGTTTAAATAAAGTCCTTGCACACAGTATTACATTTATTTGTATGTTACCTGTCACAAAGTGATACAGTGAATAAAATATCCTTTTAGTGACTAAAAAGACCTTGGTTTAAGTTCTGTGTTGTTATTTGTTCTCTGTGTTACTTTGAGATTCCTTTTCTAATGCTGTTTCCTTACATGCATAAAAAAGGATGGAAAATAAACATAATGTTACTACCTTTCAGATTTATTTTAATGAAACCAGGCAAAGGATATAAACGATGATTTCTATGTTATAGGAAATAGATGGCCAATAAATAAAATTTATTGATTATTATTACTTACAAAGATTTACTAAATTAATGGTAAATTTGGGTGTATCTTCTGGCTTAAAACATTTTCACATCCATGTAGTTTGCTGTCAATGTGTGTGCAAGTGACAGAGTAGTACAGCATATTGCAAATATCATGGGAACCAGAACTTGGGTTCCTAAAGCTATTAACATGAGCTGTATGGTATAGAAAGAAAATTGAATGCTCTTGGACAAATTCTAAACAATAGTTGTGGGATTAAATTGTAATTATATAGTGTGATCTGCCTTGATGTGCCCCACCTCTGGACTTGGAAATTGCCATAAATGGTCCCTAAATGTACATATGTTATTTTCTCAGTCAATAGATACTAAAGTACCTGTACTGTTATTAAAGTGTTACTATTCAGAAGGGACCTAAGGTCTGATGCAAAAATACTTTAAAGACTAACTGCCTGTGTTATACCTCTCAGATTAGCTGAAAATGTTTTAATCTGGTATCTCATCATTACTGAGAGTTAGCTTACGAGGTTTAGCAACCCTCGGTCAATGGTCAGCTTCCTAGTACATGAATTAGAAGAGGCCAGTGTCAGATTGTGCCCTTGGTCATGAAAGAAAGTCTTTATGTGTATGTGGTTCAAGTTTTTTGAATTATGGCCACACATCTTTCCTCACCAACAGCAGGACGCTGTAATTTTCTCTATTAACATCCTGATGTCTGGGTGATTGTCCTATATAGATGAGAAGTTCAGTTCCAGTTATGAGCTACTTCCTAAATGTAGCACCTTGATTAATCTTAAAATTCTTCTGTTTTTAAATTGAAGGAAATAAACCACATTTCTAGAAAATTGAGGAGGCGTGTGAAAAATGTTGCAACACCTATACTAATTTTGGGTTCTAAGGAATAGAATTTAAGCAAACTTTATTAAGTGTGCCTGGCTACATGTGTTCTTTCACCTCCAGAAATTGTCTGTCTGTTAAAGATACCACATGGCAAATTGAGTCTGTCTGTCTTGCATCTTGAACATTCATTACCTAGAGAGCTCAACAAGTCATTCTGTCTGTCTTGGAGACAGGGTGACCTTGGGACGTCTATGAATCTGTCTGGGTCTCAGTTTTCTGAAATGAAAATTAGAAATGGCACCTGTCTCTGTGAGTTGTGAGAGAAGAGATGTGTTTGGTGTCCCCTACCAATTGTAGAAGGTACCAATGATGTAGTCGTCTCTTTCCTTTCTTGCTGCTTGACTACATGTTCTTGTAAATGATTCCTTCAGATCATTCTGTAGGTCTCATTAAAAGAACCATACTGTGACTTCATTCTGGTTCTGTCTTCATACTTAATGCAGATGTAATTCAGACGAGTTTTATCAAAGTCATTTGATAACCTCTTTAATGAAAAAAATCTCTGATTATAGTTATATTCCCTTTTGGCAACCCTCAAGCGTGGAAATTGCTCTAATTTTTTGATTCTATGAATTAGCCTGAGTTGAAATCTCTGGAGGACAATCTTTCCTTTATTAAATGCCTGGAGAAAAATACTATGTGTGAGAAAGGTGGGAAAAGGATGTTGTACTCTGTGTAATGAAAACTGTGATTTGGGGCATTTTTGTGTAGACAGCTGTAAAGATGTAAATGTTATTTAGTTGTTTTCAGTTCTCAGACTGATGTTTTTTCCAAGTATATTTCCAGGCTCAGACAATCCCAAAGATGGCTGGCTCTGTGTTAATTACCAACCTTCAAATTTTCTTTCCACTTGATTAAGAGCGTTAAAGGCGAAAATGGAATTATGTAGGCTTCATTGAGTATCTGAGAAGTTGGAACAATGATATAGAACATGGAAAAGAAGCTCCAGAAGAAAACAGCTGCAGGTAACCCATCTGGAAAGATGCCTCAATCAAAGTGATACTTAGCGAAAGGAAAACATTTTGAGTGATCAGGTTATTAGTGTGACCAGTGGTTGATGGAATGGTTCCATGTTACTAGTCATTTGTAATGAGTGTTTGGACAATGAGATGTATTGTTCAAACTGGTATGAGTGAAGGAAGGAAGATCTTAACAATTATCCTGGGACAATAGTCTTTAAACTGAGACTATCCTGGGAAAACTAGGATGTATGGTCTACCTGGTAACAGTCCAATCATTATGCATCTGTGCTGTAAGCACACAAATAATATCTGGTAATGAAAGAAACATGCAGCTAAGAAAAATTGCACTCAAAAACTTTGAAGAAAGCCATGAAGACTTGTTAGGTCATGTTTCAATTCAGGATCTTTAAGTTGGAGAGTACTGCTTCAATGATTAGGAGAGACACAAGATGGAAATAAAGATTTTATTACTTACAGGTCCTGGGAAGGTGGGGGTTCACAGCACACTGGGGGGCGGGCCACACACAGAAAGGTCAAGGAGCACAGGCAGGGAGCATGTGGACCTGGGAAACTTATCTTTACTGGGGTCCAGGATGGGGAGTATAAGTGTCAGGGAGCCGAAGAGCAATGGGGGAGTTTAAAGCAAGCAGGTACAAAATATGAAATAAACCAATGTAAAAACTCTAGTGACAAGGTGTTATCTTGAAATCTGGCTGTCCCCAAGGCTGAGGATGTGGGGCAAGCTCTACCTGGCCTCTACCAGTGGAATAAAAACAGAGATTCATCATCTCGGCTAGATGGCAAAACACAAAGTTGATGGCGAGGCAACATAAAAGAATAAGAATTCACTACAGGCCAAGATGAGAGAGCTATTCTGGCCCTAGTGCAAAGATGTGCTGCAATAACAAGATGGACAGAGTTTGTGGCAAGGTACTCCTAACGTCATGAGTTTTCAGGTTTCATCTGGCTGTTGAAACCATTTGTCCCCTGGGCTGTCATTTAACTGGTGATGCTGGCTGGCAGTCACCCTAGTAATGACATAGCAGGTGACTATGAGCCTGCAAGTTTGCCATCCTTCAGCTGTCGTGGTAGGAAGGGCTCAGTCAGTCACCAGCATGCACAGCTCAGAGCAGAATCCAACCTCAGGGACATTATTAATTTAATTTTTTGGCTAAAGTCTATCATTAATAACTTGGTAAGAAAAGACTCTTAAACTGAGAAATGTGTAATTTATCATGAAGGAAAATTATTTGCTAAGACCAGACTGGTTCCATTGCTCACAAACCTCCCCCCACTGCTCACCCCCCCAAAAAAAGACCAGACTGGTCCAAGCTAATCCTTTTGGGAATGGCTTAGCCATTTGGGGGAAGTAGATCATATACTTGTAAGATCCTGTCAGCATCTCTTTTCTGTGTTTGACAGCTCTTAAACCAGCAGTATAAGAACTCCTAGTGAAAAAATAAACATTAGTATAAAATTTTATGTGCCTATTAAATGAGAGCCATATATTAGCTGTGCATTTTAAGCACAGACATGGAAATAGCAACATAATTGGAGAAACTCAAAATTCTATGGATAAAGTTGGTTTGAAAAACACCAAAAATCAGCCAGGGTTTGGTGTCTCACACCTACAATCCCAGCGCTTTGGGAGGCAGAGGCGAGGGGATTGCTTGATGATGGGAGTTTGAGACCAATCTGGGGAACATAGTAAGAACCCTGTCTGTCAAAAAAAGAAAACCACCAGAAATGTTCATGATGCAACCAAAGTTTAAAAAAAAAATCAAATAAGGAGGTATGAGTTTTCAGTTCTGTCCTGTTGACTTGCTTTATGAATATATTAAATTTAAATGTTCTTGTATTTAAAAAATATGGAAATGCTCGTAATTATTCCTAGGCTGCTGCTCACCCTCCAGTGACGCTCTGGAAGGAAGTGCTTGGGATGGGGAGGGACATTGTAGACACAAGTATTTGACCTTGACAGTGAACCTCAACTTCATAACAGATTGCCAGTCATTTGACTTTGTGAAGACTCTCCCCAGCAAGAGATCTCCTCCACACCCACAAGGTTAGGACATTTTAATGGTAAAACGATTAAACTTCCAAGTATATTAACTATGTCTTATGTATTTACCCATCCAAGATTACTGAGGCAATGTGGGAATTTATTCCTATGCTAGTTAATTGGCTTTAAAGAAAACAAAAAAGAAATCACCTTTTTCATGTCATCAGAGTTTTGTTTGACAAGTTTTGCAGAAATTTACAAAGGTGAAAATACCTGGATGTATTTCTCTGTAAACTTGAGTTGTTCCCATCCTTTTTCAATGCTTGTATATTTTCCCAGTACGAACCTGAACTTCAAGATGAGTCATTTGTTCCCAAACTCAAATTTTAATCATACACCCTCCTTGGATTTCCCTCCCTTTCCGAATGTGTTCTTTAAGAATGGTTAGTGATCGTTGTTCTATGAGTCAGAAGGCCTGGGTTCTAGTCCTTAATTAACTTTGTGATATTGGGTAAATCACTTAACCTCTGCAGTTTCATCTTCTGTAAAATATGGAAGGAAAAGCTTCAAGCTAAAGTTGGGTTGTGCTCTAAAAGCTTGAGATATTTTATCTCTGCAACATCATGGCTCATGGGCAGGCTGAAGTAGGACTAAACTGGCAGTTGTAAAAACAGTGGTCATAAGGTGAAAACCAGGACAGGATGTGAGGCTTGGGAAATAAAATCAGGGAAAGTGGCATAAATTAGACACCGGCTCAGATGCCAGAGGATGACAGTCCAATAAAGACATGCACTAAAGGCCTTGGGGCCATTTCTGGGCTCCAACGAGCTAGTCTCAATTAAAAGACAAGCAGAGGGGCTGGAGGAGTGGAGAAGAGAAAGTCAGTGACGCAAGAGTTTGTTGCTGGAGGGCTTCTTTGAGAGCCTGGAGCTCTGATCCATGTGTGACCTTACCCCTGTTGGGTGAAAAAAATGGTCCTCTGCATAAATCTGACACTATTCCATCCTCAAGTCTGTTCATCAGCCAAGCCACAGTGAGGCATAGGTTTGGTGCACTGGAAGCTGCACTGTTGTGTGTGTTGATTCCCAGCTGTGCCCTTCAATCCAATTTCTTTCTGGCACCTGTATCTGCAGAAAAAAAATAGGTCCCAGTGCTATTGTCCTTCCAATCCAAATGTGGTTGACAATGTTACTCATCGTTCTGGGTTGGGACCCTGATGAATATCTATAGTGACATGCTGTTTGTCCTTGTGAAGAAGACATATGTGGGTCACTGGGTGTCCCTGGTGGAACTTAAAAGATGAGAAGGATGCCATTCTTGAGAAATGGTACCCTGAGATTTATCTAGCTTGATAGGCAGGAAGGGAAGCAGAGTGGCAGGAAGGTGGCCTGGCGTTACCTCCTTAAAGGAGCGAAGGGTCCTCAGGGCCTGTTTGCCCAGAGGCAGCAGACTTACACCAGCTCCGTGCTTACTGGAAGTTTCCTCCAGTTCACAGAGCACTTATCTCAGTTGGACACATAATCCCTTACGCAAGACAAAGAGCAGTGGCTGAATTACACATTTGGATACTGCTGGGAAGGGAAGGGGTGAAACCCAAGTTGGAGACAGCGTATTTTGATGGGCAAGTCATGGATATCGTTGAGCAGAGGCTTTAGGGAAACTGGTATTATATTGACAGTGGAGTATAGTCGTATAGACGTGCAGAGTTGGGCTTGCTTGGTCATCTGTCTGGAGGTTAGGTGCAGAAAAAGCTTATACCATAATGAGTTGTGCATTATATAGAACTTTTTAGCACTGGTTGATGAATTGGGTATCAGAAATCAAGACTTTGTGCTTGGGATGCTGTGAGACTGGGGCGTTTCCTTGGAGAAGAGAGACCCTCTAACGTCACCCATGGGCTTACCCTGACGGTGAAGTGGGACCTCCTTGGGACTGGACACCCTAGGATGAGGATGCTCATGACCCTAGAGTCAAACCATGATAAAAACCCGGGGGTCGGGGCAGAAACGTGGGACTTGGAGGTGCTGGCAGAGTGAGGCACCTCTCAGGCCACCTGGGAGGATCGAATCTGAGCATGTCTCTCCGAGATCTTCCCACAGTGACATTGGGACCTGTGTCCTAGTTGAGACTCTTGTGACACCTCCTAAATCCTGTTGGTGTGTTGTACCCACACGTCTTTCTCCACAAAGGATGTAGAAATAGGAATATAAGTAGAACATTTCATCTGGGAGAGAGAGCTCTCTGTGGCTCCCAGCTGGGCAGGAGTCTAAAGGAAAACCCTGTGAATCTACTTACAAATAGTGTCCAAACTTAAGATGTCACATAGAAAGGGGTATACTTGGGAATCTCTGAGAAATATCGAGCCATAGTTGAAATTAGATGTATTTATTTAGGTAATAAGTATGTATTAGGAACATATTCTATGCCAGATATAGACCTGTAATTAGAAGTCAGAGAGATACAAAATGCACCACTGGGTAGTTTAAAATCAATTTTTGAAGCCAAACAGACCTAGATTATACTAATTTCCAGACTGATGCCTTGGAAAAGTTACTTGAATTTTTCTGAATGTCCATTTTCTTTTTTTTTTTTTTTTTTTTTAGACAGAGTCTCACTTTATTGCCCGGCTAGAGTGAGTGCCGTGGCGTCAGCCTAGCTCACAGCAACCTCAAACTCCTGGGCTCAAGCAATCCTCCTGCCTCAGCCTCCCAAGTAGCTGGGACTACAGGCATGTGCCACCATGCCCGGCTAATTTTTTGTATATATATTAGTTGGCCAATTAATTTCTTTCTATTTATAGTAGAGATGGGGTCTCGTTCTTGCTCAGGCTGGTCTTGAACTCCTGAGCTCAAAGGATCCGCCCACCTCGGCCTCCCAGAGAGCTAGGATTACAGGCTTGAGCCACCGCGCCCGGCCTGAATGTCCATTTTCTTACATACAAAATGGCCATTATAACCCTGCCCTACGAGACTGCCAATGGCTGATATAATATCTTTAAAATGTCTATTAAGGTGTCTCGTAATAGCGTGGTAGGTACCCAATAGTCAGTAGCCGTAATTATTTTAACTATAGAAATTTAGACTCATATAAAAAAATTAGAAAGTACTACATTGCCTTTCTCATCTTCGTAAAGGACACCGTTATCCAGCTGGTAACTCAATCCAGATTTTGGTCCTTCCATTTCTTTAACTTTCCATGTCCAAACTATCAACAAGTTCTGTTATTTCCACTTCAAAATATATCTCAAATGCATTCTCTTTTCTCTGTCCCCATTGGTACCACCCTAGTCTAAGCTCTTCGTCTCTGAGCTAGACTAGAGCAATAGGCCTTAACTAGCCTCTCTGCTTTCACTCTTACCTCCTTATAGCACATTCTTTGCAAAGCAACAGCAAGAGAGCTGTCGTATTTACAACACATGTCAGATCTTGAGGGTCCCTTCCTTAAAGACTTCACTGGCTTTTGGTGGCACTTACCATCCAAATCTGAACTTGACATCATAACCAGACCTCTCTCTATTCTTCCCTTTCTTCTCACACTCCACTTCCCCAAACTCGCTCCCAAACCCACCTTCCTCTTGTGTCACCTCAGCCATACTATGTGCTCATCTCGGTGCCAACTGGAGTCCTGTCCACCTGCCTGCTTTCTGCCTGGCGTCCTCTTCTCCACACTCGTCACAGAGCCACCTCCTTCCGCCCCTACTCTAACCAGCCTGTCACTTCTCATCAGCCTCCTTCATAGCACTTAGCACAGTTTGTTTGTGTTTGCTCATTTACTTGTTCCTTAGTCACTGTGACAGTGAAATTCTTAGCGTTCCTGTTCACTTTGGAATTCTTAGTGCTTGGCTCAATGGGAGGCAGTCATTAAGCATTTTTTCTTTTAAACGAATGATATTTTTATGCTACATAATTGCAGATGGCATGATTGTTCAGTCGTTGCTCTGCAGGGTCATAGAGTAAGTGTGCTCATTTGAAAGATTAGGGCTTGGTTTCTGTGTGCATGAGCTTTCAGAATTAGACGTGATCATCTCAGTTTTCCTGTGGCAGATTCCATTTCTAGAAATCTGCATGACTTAATCTGGTCCTGGCCATCTCCCTGTCCCTGAAGTGTTAATGTCGTTTGTCAATTCTGTAGATCCACTTTCTAAATTAGCCATGGTCTGTCCTTCTGTGCCATGAACTAGGAAGTTTGAAGCACCGTAGAATATGTCAGCATTAGTTAGTATTCCCAATATGGCAGTGGAAGTGTGGGCAGTGGATTAGGAATTCAAACTGAGGTTTTCTTTCGTGATAACCATTCTTGAAAAATGCATGCAGTGAGAAGGATTCTTGAGCAGATACAAGCATAAAGGCAGTGGTTGAGTGCAGGCTTTGGAGTGGAAGAAACTTGGGTTTACATCTAAGCCCTGTTGTTTAAGGTTTGGAAACTCGGTTATTTAAACTCTGTAATCCCTAAAGTGGCTTTGGTGATTCAATTAGATTATTCATATTAATATTAATTATATATATGTAGCAATTAACAAATAGCAATTCTTAAATTTCCAGAAAAAACAAGGCTCTTAGGTGACAAGGTCTAAAAGGATATTACTACCTTCTTCTAAGATTCTTTGAAGGTAAAATAATGAGAATGGGAGGAATAGCAGAATTCTTTCTTTTCTATATTCTGACCCCTTCTTTTCTCATGAAAAAAAAAATGTACCATATGTATCCATAATTCACCTTGGCAATCAGGTGAACAGTTTACAGAATTTGGTTCTCCTCATGAAATAAACTTCAGTGAGTTATCTTTAGCCTGAAGGATTTCTTTAACATCATGAGATCATGAGTAAGCACTTTTCATTATAGAATTGCCAAAATACAAAAGAAAACCAGAGAACCACTCAAGCTTCTAAAAAAAAAAAAAAAAAAAAAAAACCCAAGGGAAAAAACCTTGTGATTAAAAAAACGGAGACTGAGAAAGAAAGAAGAAAAAGATGCGCTTAGTCATTCTGTTCTCTTTTGGGCCTATGTCTTTAATTTCTTCTGGGAAAATAAACTTGTGAACTGCTCTGGCAATAGTCTAGGGTGATGCCAAATGAAATACCCATCCCCCACCCCATGTCTCCATAAGCATTCTTTGTCACTTTGTGGCCCTAATAGAAGAAAACAAAGGTTTCCGATGTTCTATTGTGTGTCTTTCCACTTGGAATTATAAAGCACCTTTCTGGAAATTCCTTTAATTATTTTGACAAAGGAGTGTCATTAAACCCATAGATAAAAATAATTTAGTAATAATAATTAGAACTACCTAACTCCAATTTTTTTTTTTTTACTTGTAAACCTGCAAACATATCTAAGTAAGAGGACAAATTTTAGCTGTTAATATGGTGCATTATTTTAAACTGAGTCCAAATTTCAGTTTTTTAAAGTACTCATGGTTTCATGGCAAACAAGAGAATTTTAAAAAATCTACTGTGTTAATTTTTGAAAAACAAGTAGCTTCCTATTGTCAATGATGCCCCTGATGATGACAACTTCTACATTGTTCTGCCCTCTACTTCCTACAATGTTGAGACTTTGGCTGAAGTTTTCTGATCCTTGTTCATTTCTATTATTAACGTCTGCCGCTGGGCGAGGGGAAATTTTGAATGAACGGGGTGTAATCTTCCCTAAACCAGCTTCTGTCCTAAATATAGCGTCTGACATCAGGTCTGGGGAAAGAATTTGGTCAAAGAGATAGCCTGGGGTTATTTTTAGGACGTCAGATATTCAGGGAAATTAATACGAAGAAAGTTCTGGTTTCTATCTCTGTAGATATTCCATTAGGAGACACCTGCATCAACTCAGCATCTTGTTTTTCCATTCCTGCCCCTTGGGTGTTCCGTATCATTCCCTGTCTTGTCATTAGAGCATTAAGCAGAAGCTTGAGGCAGGAGATAGCTAATGCATCCTCTCCATTCGGTCTTGTCATTTTTTTCTGCATGGAGCTTTATAGAATTTCATTTCGGGTTAATAAGGGGAAGTTGGAACCAAGGAGAAACCTTAGGCTCTGCCAAAGTATACCGAGGATTACTAAACTTGGATGTAGAAAATAGAACACGAGAATAAAAATGGAAAAGTCCTGGCAGATTTCTCTGTAGCAGACTTTATCCTTAAAAAGCAGAATCCCAGCCAGCCCTTCTTGGTGGCATAATTCCTTATCATGGAATTATAACATAAACGCTCTGTTGTGATGTGTCTCTCTTTTCTGAAGCTGAATTGAGTGTCTGGAAGGCAGATGATGTGTCTAATACCACTCTCGTTTTGCACAAGGGAAATCTGAGATGGAAAACTATAGCTACTCTCCTGGAAAAACACATCCAAGCATTTACCAACAGTCATTTAAGCTGCATCTATACCCTTCCACACATAAGGATGAATGTTAGCTGTTTATTGAATGATCCAGGTGTTTGAAATACACAGTTGGTGTATATGTGGTAAATAATGCATTCAGGTCATTTAAATTTTAATTTTTCATTTGGAATTTTATCACTATGCAGAGAAGCATGCATTAAAAAGATTTTCCTTTTTTTGTGCCCTACCTGTTTGATTTGTCTGGTTCTTTTAAATATTGCTCATGCATTTTTGAAGTAAATAATATTTTATCCAGAATCAGGGTGCATGAATTAATGGATATCAGATGTTATTAAGAAAAAGTTGACTACATTGCACAAATATTACTAGACAAAGGTATCCTCCAGGCAGTTAACTAAGGTAACTAAGGTTCCTAGCTGCCACCACCAAATTTTCATAGTTAATAATAATTTCACAATTATTAATGTAACTTTTCCAGGAGGTATTATACTAGCCCAGGGATGCTCGATATAAGTCAATAGTTTCTGTGAAGGTTACTTGAGGTCATCATTATGGGTGTGCGTTCTTTATTGCAATGCACAGACACATCTACTACTTAGAAGAGTTTTTTCCTCTTCTTTTCAGCAGTCATCTGTCAATTCTTATTGCTGTTAGAGCATCCAGTAGCAGTTCCCATATTCCTCAAACCTGATAGGAGCAGGCAAGTCAGATAATCAAGCTTGATAAGAACTGTGGAAGCTTGAGTCTTATATTTAAGTATGTTTAAAAAAGAATCCATGAGATTTTCATTGCAGACCAAAGGATATGGTTTTAAGTGAAGTGGCCCAATGAAAGTTGATTGGATTTTCCCTTTGTCTTTCTGTAAATGGAACTGTGTTCCTGAAGGCCTCTGAGTCTTTATCCTTTTTATTTTATTTATTTATTTTTTTGGAGACAAGATCTCACTCTGTTACTGTAGCTGGATTACAGTGGCATGACCATAGCTCGCTGCAGCCTTGACCTCCTGAGCTCAAACCATCCTCCCACCCAAGCCTCCAGAGTAGCTGGGACTACAGACATGCACCACCATACTCAGCTGACTTTATCTTTTTGTAGAGTTGGGGTCTCATTAGGTTGCCCAGGCTGGTCTCAAACTCCCGGCCTCAAGCAATCCTCCCGTCTTGGCCTCCCAAAGTCCTAGGATTACAGGCGTGAGCCTCCCAAGCCTAGCCTGAGTTTTTATCTTGTTACTTGAAATTTCCAGGACAGTGGGTATAGGGGACGGGTAGTGTTTGGGAACTGTGAGTATCAAGTTTGTTTATCAGCCATATTCCTTATTTTAAGCCTATTGATTAGGAAATGAAAAGTAATTTAGGTCACTTAATTTTCAATCGATGTCCCTCTGATAAATTCATGATGGAAATGGCAATGTGGAAAGAGGAATAGATATTACACATTTCTTTCTTTGTTGTATTTGTAAACTGCTGGGTGGGCTTTATGATCAAAGTATTGATAATTTATGAACAAACTATTGATATTTTTTCTTTCTGATCAATATGGATAATCAAGTGACATAACAAGTTTTATTTTAAAAAATTATTTGAAAGGCATATAGTAGTTAAAACAAGGACCCTGGATTCAAATGGCCAGAGTTCAAGACTCAAATATGCTACTTTTTGCTGCGTGCCTTTTAGGCAAGCTGGCTCAGTTTCCTCATATGTAAAATAGTAGTTTACCTTGTGGGGTTGTTTTAAATATGTCACTTGAGTTACTGTGTGCAATGTGCTGGAACACTGCCTGGCTGGGGTGAGCTCTTTGTAAATAAACATGAGTCCTTGCATAAAAGTAGAGCTCTGATGGAGATATTCCATAAAGACAACCTTAAACACCTATTTGAAGCTTTTATGTCTTCAAAACATAAGCTCCCAAACTTCTCAATGACTGGCCATAGTATTGATGCCCCAACAAAGAAGTTACTAATAATCATGTCAGATTAACAGAAATTAATAAGCAGGAATTAATCGTGTCAGAATAACAGAAATAATCATTGCCAGTCTAAGGAAAAAGGGGTAGATTGGTCATCCTATTTATGATACTTATTATAGCAATAAATAAACAAAACTTTTTTAAAAGAGAAAAACAAAAGGGCTATTGCATTTTGTACAAACATAGCTAGACAGGGTAATTCTCCAGAAAGTTATTTATGCCTTCTCTTTCCTTTCTCTCCTTTTTTCCCAATGCAGTCCAGCATATATATTATTAATAATAGTTGTCCTTCAGTCTCTGTAGGGAATTGGTTCCAGGACTCTCAAGTATACCAACATCAAACATGCTCCTGTCCCTGACTATAAAATAGCATAGCATTTGCATATAACCTAGGTGCCTTTTCCCATATACTCATCTCTAGATTACTTATAATATCTAATGCAATGTATGTGCTATGTAAATAGTTTTTATACTATATTTTTAAATGTTTTTTAAATTATTTTTAACTGTTTTTACCCCCACTATTTTCCATCTGTGGTTGGTTGAATTCACAGATATAGAACCTGATATACGGAGTGCCTACTATATATTCTTACTGTTATATGTTTTTTCTTCTCTGCTCTTTTCTATGCAAATGACTTAGGTACCCCTTTAAAGAGTTGGATAATGTTTACCATTAATATTATCCAGAATGCTGTGGTTCATTCTTCCTGACCCCTTCATGAAAAATGCTGGTTTCAGGCAACATTCAGGGCCTTGCAGAGTTTATAGTGCTCATTAGAAATGAGGCAGTTTCATTCAGGCCTTGGTTTTAATGACCGTTTGTGGTTTGGTTTTGTCTCTGTGACTGATCACGTATGCGTGTTTCATGTGTACAAGGAAACTAGGACGAAGGTAATACATCCAAAATGATTACAATTTATCTTTAAATACCAAAAAGAAGGTAACTTTGAGATGTCTCAGGAACGTTATTCTGTAATGTAGCTCAAATTGAGTGTTTTTATTCATTTGTTACTTGTTTATTAGTAAGGAACAAATTTAGGATAAAATTAAGTCATGTAGATAAATACTTCAATGTATAGCCAAGTAAATGGTAAGTCTACCTGTGTCTTATGCCAAATTGTTATGAAAGAAAACCATAATGTTGATTTAGAGAAACATAACACTGGGCACCATTTGAATAATTGGCTTTGCAAAGATCTGCATATATTGGCTACTGGTAGTAAAATTTATGGAATGTTAGATACAGAAAGTAGTAATAGGTTAAAAACAAAACTTAGGTGGTTTGCTGTAGGTCAGCCAGTAAGATAATTCAATCTAAAATTCAGGCTTCTGTTTTGACATTCTTTTTTTTTTTTTCTTTTGAGACAGAGTCTCACTCTGTAGCCTGGGCTAGAGTGCTGTGGCATCAGCCTAGCTCACAGCAACCTCCAACTCCTGGGCTCAAGTGATTCTCCTGCCTCAGCCTCCCAGGTAGCTGGGACTACAGGCACATGCCACCATGCCTGGCTAATTTTTTCTAATTTTAGTTTTTTGGATAATTTTCTTTCTATTTATAGTAGAGGACAGGGTCTCACTCTTGCTCAGGCTGGTCTCGAACTCCTGAGCTCAAGCAGTCGTCCCACCTTGGCCTCCCAGAGTGCTAGGATTACAAGAGGAGCCACTGTGCCTGGTCTATTTTGATATTCTTCTCATAATATAATTATGGTTATATTTAATAAAGAAAATTAGGCACTCCTTCCTTTTAAAAATTGTTACCTACCACAGGTATATATATTGGCATCTACCTACCTGTGTTTCTGAAACTAGACCACAGGTATTAATACCTATATCTATAGTCCTTGGCATGTTGTAGGTGCAATAAATATAGGTTAACTGAATTAATATGCTTATGAGTAATTTTTAATTTTTACATTGATCATGTACTGCTGTTGAAAATTTTTTTTAAAAGCCAGTGAAATGGAATTACTGTAGGAACTAACATCAAAGTAGTGTCTTAGATAAGAAAACTAATTTTACATTGAGTTTGAAACATCTCATATTAGGAACTTGGAGGATCCTAATAACAGATGCTATAGCAGAGTATATTTATACTCTTGAAGTATAAGTATACTTTAAGAGAGTTTTTGATGAGAACAAAACTTAAGTGTTCAGGTTAATCTAGGAAAGTGGCAATCAATTGGATCTGTAATTGTGGGAAGCTGAGTATGGGGCTTGGGGAGGGCTGTGTGAGGCTTCCTGGATATCAGATCAGCTCCTTCCTGCTGGGGGTTGAATTCTCTTGGGCTCCATCAGAGAAGCCCATGAGAAACAGCAGTGGAGCTCTTCTAACTCACTCAAGAGTCGTTAGACCAACTTCCCACGTCAATATGAATCGGCCTTATAGCATAATAAGTGACACTTGGTGGTGTCACTCTTGTCGTTTTCCATACATATGAATGAGGAAATGCAATGATAACCACAAATCCTCCTACATGAGCAACAGATAAGCATGAACAACTCAGGACCTAATTTGACACGTGTATTGCTCTAGGGTAGCACTAGGTATGCATTGAAGAATCTGACCCTGAGCTGTGATTGCTCTACTATAACTGGACCAAATGAAACAGAACTTAGTCTTATGAATGGATATCTGTCTCTCCAAACAGTTGTACCTGGATGTACTTAATTCCTGGACTTCCTTTAATGTCTAAGGAAAACATAATCTCTTTCATGTCTCTTTCATCTCCACCCCATTCTCTTGACAGATACAACCACCCTCCTTGGTTAGCTCTGTGCATTGTATGTACTTTCACTGCCCAAAACTGAGAAAATGAATTAATGATTCCCTCTCTGTGTACACTTGAGGGCTGACTCCAGCTGGCTAGCGCTGTTCTGCACGCATGGATTCCATCAGCAGGGTTCAAACAAGATGTTAACTGGCAGTTAAGCGTTAATTTCCAACAAGAACAATGACTTGGCTATATGTTAACTGTTTCTGAAACATTTTGACTAACCTTTCTCATGCGGATTAGAACTAGACTTAAAAGCTGGGACAGGCACACAGGAGGAAGTGAGAAGGACCAGTTATGCTGCTTGTTGCTGTCCAGCTGGCACTAAGGCTGATGGATTTAACACAGAATGTTTATGTACAGTGAAATACACCCACTCACACATGCACATACACCTGACCATATATTACATTTGCATTTCCTTCTAAGGGTGCTTGTGGTTAGTATGATATTTTGCACCAGTTTGCATAAAAGATAAAGCAGATAGTATAATTATTTTCTGTACAGAAGAGGATGAGTTGAACCATAATTGACTGGACAAAAGCAGTGCTCATGTACTGCAAAACTTCACTTAGATCATTTCTGTTCCTTTTCACCGCAACCCTCTAAAGTAAATAATATTATCCCAATTTACGGATGTGGAAACTAAGACTAATTAACTTATGCAGAATCAAGGCAGGAGAGCCAGGACAAGAATTCAAGTTTCCTTTGCTCTAATTTAGCATTCTTTCCTGGACACACGTAAATGTTCTTAAAAAAAAAAAAATGAATGCATAATGGTAGAATTCCTATCCATCAGGCAGAATTTTCTGCCAGAATTAGAGTGTTTACCTGAAATAAAATATGCTCATAAACAAAGCAGGGAGTACATCTGGTGCTTACATCTGGGATGATTAACCGGCGGAGACGACATTTTTTTCCCTTTAGTTGCAAAATGAATGCAGCAAAACCTCAGGGCAATGGGTTTGTTCCCACATGAGACAAGGTGATCTGAGTGACACGGCAGGGAAACCCTGCATGTGGCAATAGTAGATCAAAGATGCATTATGGATCTTTGGTAAATATTCAAATAATTTTTGGCGTCTTTGCATTTCAACATTTGAAAAATTGTATGTTGCATATGCATAAATCCATATAGAAATACATGGTTGGCTACAAAGAAATTGAATATTTGTCTTAATAAGGTATAAACAATATTATAAAAAATATAGCAAAGGGGACAGGAGTCAGGGATGAGAGAAAAACATAAGGAAAAAAAGACAAAAAATACTTAAATATCTTTTGGTGCATCTACTTGGCAATGTCTTTTTTTAAATTACCAGAATACAGAGCACAAATTGCAATGTTTATCTTGCTCTTAAAGGAAATTTTTTCTCGTATTTTGTTCAATCTTTGTGGGAAGGGGAAGAATTCTTAACACAGTTATTAGTCTCACATTTGATTTTTAGGATTCTATCAGTGGATTTTAGGATTCTACCGATGGAAGATGCATGCAGCTGTCTTGGTAATTGAAGGAAAGGCTCTAAGGAAAATTATGAAAAAGGAGCATCTCTCACCCTCCTCTTGGGGACACACTGAAGTTACAGAGCGGGAGGTGCTCCAGTCCTGTCCCTTAATTTATTCCTCAGCCTTTTTCAGAAGCGTAGCTACTATACCTCATGTCAGATAGCGAGAGTCTCAGGAGAAAAGCCTTTTAGGAATACTGATAGGAATGAAAGTGTGTGCATTGAGATAGATTTATTTTTTTTTAATTAGATAAATGAAAACTAATGTCTAAAAGAGAGGCTCCTTCTACTCCCAGAAGTTCCAATTTAGCCATCTGCATAGAGTAGGTTCTGGAAAACCAGCTGCAGTGGCAAAGTTCCCTGGTATCACTTTCAGACTTACAGATAGGAACAGAAGTGCTAAGATGAAATATGGCAGGGTACGTTAGCCAGGGTTCTCCAGAGAAGCAGAACCAACAGGATGTGTGTGTGTGTGTGTGTGTGTGTGTGTGTGTGTGTGTGTGTGTGTGTGTGTGTGTGTATGATTTATTTTAAGGAAATGGGTGACACTCTTATGGAGGCTGGCAAATCCAAAATCTACAGGGTGGGTTGGCAGAATGGAGACGCAGAGTAAAGCTGATGTTGCAGTTTAAGGCCACAAAACTCTGCTGGCAGAATTCCCTCTTGATTCAAGGGAGGTCAGTCTTCTGTTCTGTGGAAACCTTCAAATAAATGGATGTGGCCCACTCACATTATGGAGGGAAATCTGCTTTACTCACAGTTCTTTGGTTTAAATGTAAATCTCTTCCAAAAACACCCTCCCAGAAACATTCAGAAGAATGTTTGGCAGAATAGCTAGGCACCAGGGCCCAGCCAAGTGGACGAGTAAAATTGACCATCACAAGTAGACTTGGCCGCCATATGCATTTTCTTAAACCAGACCTGATGTCCAAATGTAGCCACATTCTGGGGAACTGGTGGGTAGTACTGCAACACGTGCATGTTGGGGTAGTACAGCTCAGTCCATAGCATAGGGACAGGCCTGCGGTCCTTTCCTTCTTATTCCTGCTCGGGAAGACAGTTGGAAGAAGAGGGAAGTTCTTCTTCACTTACTTTACTCTCTTGTAATTCTAACCTTCCATGAGAGAATTAGAATTAGAGTGATGAGAGTTGAAACACAAAACAGGGATTGAAGGGCAACCCACTTGGGTTTAAATAGCCCCAAAGCTAGACAAGGGAAAACTTAAATTAGCAGGGTAGAGATTGAAGAAGTAAACAGAATTGAAATGGGTAGAAGACAGATGTATTGCAGAATAGGAGAATGGATTTGAAAAACAGTTTTTAAGTATTGAGATAGTTGGAAAAACAGACTTCCCTTACGCTCTCCCAGTAGATACATACTTACTGAAATCTTGGGAAAGCTGAGCTTGTTATCAGGTATGACCAGGCCATCGTCCTTGGATCCCAGAATCCAATAGCAGGAGGAGTTTGGTGTTTAAGTCCTCTGGAATGTGATAATGTCACTGACAAAAGGATCTAGATGTTTTTAACTACAGTTTCTTTTGCGACCTGGGAGGCTCTTTGATTCTTAGTATCATACAGTTTCTACCTAAATATTGCAGAAACCATAAGGTCTTAAATCCTCTGGGCAATCTGATTGGAAGCACAGGATGCCCCCTCTATATCAGTGAGCATGATCTGGGGTGGGCTGTGACAGAGGACACGGTAATTGGCGGCAGAAGGAATTGCTCTTGAAGAGAATATGGATGCTAGAGAGAGATAGTCATCAACTGATCAGAATCCTGGTAAAGGTTCTCAACTGCAGTTTGAGCTTGTTGACAAAGACCCTGGGTAAGCAAAGCGGTGGGAATCCTCTCTCTCCATGCACAGGTGTGTTTTCAATACAACGTTCTTATTCTTATGCTCTTGCCATAAAAAAACAACAATAAAATAAACCCCACTACCCTTGAGTATGCCTCTACTTGAGTTTCAAGCAGAAGGACAGAAGGGTGGCAGAAAACTACATGCCACATACTCTTTTTCTGTTGTCAGTGCTCATCTTTTAAGAATGTTACTGCTGCCTGACCACACAAACATGCATTTTTAATACTTACATTTAATGTCTGCTTTAAGATCTGAGATTTAAGAACTGGTAGTATAAGTAGATTAAAATAAGCTTATTTCTCTAGGAATCAGTTTTCCCAAATTTTACAGTTGTCCTATGCACAGAGACTTGGTATATTATAAAATATGTGTTGAACTGCCCCATGCAAATATATTTCAGTGTTTTGTAATTCAAACTCCATGCCGATGGTCACTATAAATAAGTAAATATGTCAACATCACCCAATCCCCAGTTCCTCCCCCACCAAAAACTAAATAAAGGGCAAGTGAATGAATAAATAAAATTGTTTAAGCTGCTGACTTCCTGTCAACAGAGGTGACATGAATTACATGGATCTGTTTTCCAGCTGGAGAGGTGGGTACAGCCAAGAGTATGCCCACACTGTTAACACCATTAAACCCAACATGCTGAAAAACAACAGCTGGGTAAAAAAAGTCAACTTTGGTATCATGGGTGTTTATAAAGACTTTTAAAAACACATATGTGCACACAAAGCTGGATTAATAATACCAGGTGATAGGTAGACATAGAAAATTCCTGAAGCTAAGTTCTTTTCCTTTTAATGAAATACCAAAAATACTACTTTGCTAAAATTGAGAGAGAAAGGCCTTTTTCTTAAAGCCAAGTATCTTGGGTTAGGCTTACAACTCTACTTCTGTTACAAATATAAAGGCCAAACAGTTGGAGATTTTCTATGCGTGTGTACTGTATCGATATATTAAGTAGAATGAAAAGTGGGTTATTTCTGGGATAATATGGCAAACCGTATCACAAATCCCAACCTCATCTCCCAATGGGAGATTTGAACCATGAGCAAAAAATTTTGGCTTTAGGTTAGTTTTCAGCTTCCCAGGATTCTTGCTTCTTCCTAGAATCACCCTACTACCCACTAATCCTGCCATCTTTAAGATACCTGACTAATGAACAAATTGCATGATTGGAATTGGATCTGGTTCATTCCATATTTTATGTTGGATATTGGTCACCTACAATACAAGAGGAAGAGGCAATTTGAAAATATTAAATTTTATTTCATGCCTTGGGATATAGTATGTGTGTGTGTGTTTTAATGAAAGCCATATACATTACATTTGAATTGGATATTTAGATTTCATACAGATCATAATGATAACAGTATTTATAGAAATCTCAGCAACCTTTGAAGGGATTTTTCTGCTGCAGAATAGCTGGCAGAATTTTTCAAAGTGATAGAAAGTTAGGCATGAAATTTACCTAAGAGCAGTCCTGTTGAAATGGAGCAAAATAATTACTTTACTTTTCCTTGCATCCCTTCCTTGGAGTTTGGCCATTACCCTTTAACACGTAGATGGTACCAGAAAGAAGAAAGACATTTTAAATTAAGACCAATGGGAGATGTTATACCAGTTTAGTATCATAATTCCCATTGCCCTTATAGAAACTAAAAATAGAATGAGAGCTCAGGATTTATACTGTAACTGCCTGCTACTTACATGAGATAACTATTTTTAGTTCTATCATCCTTATTAAAGACATTCATTATGAGTTCACTTATGGAAATGTTATAGAGTTTTTTTGGAGGCTTTTCTGAGATCTCAAAATGAGGTCTTAGAAACATGATTAGAACGTAGTCATTTAGTTTCCTACCGAATGCTGATCTTTTCCAGGAAAATTCTATAAATAAAGAAGCAAAGCTGCTTGTCAGTGATTTGAAGTAGCTGGGTTGGATTGTGAATATTAATGTGTAAATTACAGCTTGTGCCAGCTATATACAACCAGGGTTCTATGCATTTCTTCCAATGGTTTATTTAAAATCTGAGTTTGCATACAAACACTGGTGTAATTGAGTTTCCAGAAGAAAAAAAAAAATCTTGAGATGCCATTTGGTACTTTAAAATGTTTTGCCTTGAAGCTTGGTGATAGGTGAGAAGCACCAAGAATCAAATTTGTGAAGATTGTTTATACCATTTGTAGGAAACATGGTATTCTCAGTAATTCTGAGTGAAAGCGGTAGGTGAGCTGGAGTTTATAAAGTTCAGTCTTCAAAGGACCAAGCTGGAATGTGGCTGGGCTGCTGGTGGTACGGTTATAACAGCTCTTCCAGGAGAGAGCAGAAATGAGCTAAGGCGCCTTCCAAGTTCAAAGCCAAGGTCAGGATAGGCTATTCTTGGCTGGTGGGTACTTTTCTGCAAAACTGACTGTTTCTCTATTCGAAGGAATGCTTTTACTTCAGAACTATGTTTAAAAAGTGAAAGGATTCATAGAGAAGAGTTCTTCCGAGACTAGATAAATGAACAACATGTAGTTTACTACCCAGTCACCCTAAGTACAGCAACTACACAACACACAGGCATAACCACAGGGCTGCCCTGCAGTTGGCCACAAACCTCTGGGTCACTAGTCTGTAGACTTGGTAAAACCCTTAGGTGGAAGAAGGCAAAGAAATATCTCAGTAATCATTCCTCTACATCCTTTGCTTTTGCTCTAATCAATTTTCTGGCACCTAAAATTTATAAATGCTAGTTTATGGGATCCTTGTTACTGTTTAACACTAGTTATTCTCTTTTATAAAGAGCAAGTCTGCTAGTCATAAAGATTGTTCAATAATTTTTTGTGATTCTTGTCATTAAAGGACAGAAAATTTCTGCCTTGTTTTGGAGAGAGTTTTTGGTTTTGATGCTTTTGCTGCATTCATTTTATGTTTTAATTATACTACTTTCTGGCCATGCAAGAAATTCAGGAGCTACTGCTCTTTTCTAATGTGAATCTTATCTTGTTAATGTTTTCAGCAAAATATGGTCATAATGACTTTCTTTTTAACTGTGGTTTCTGTGAGAAGGGTTTTCTAGACCTTCCTGGTTTTAGATGGGAAGATAATACCTTTCAGACTAAATGTTCCCTGGAGAATTTATTTGTCTTATTCCAAAGGTCATTATTCTACACGTTGGTGTCTTCTATAGTTAAAGACACCCCTAACTGCAACTTAACCATTTAAACTAGTACCCCACAGGAGGTTATACTGATGAATTTCTGTTTAACTATTTCTTAAATTTGAGTTGGTATTTAGAATTTAAGAGAGGCCCATTGCCATAGGGCAGAGATTAAAAGTCCAGGCTAGAAGTCTGAAGTCATCCTACTTGGGGTCTATTGCGAAGTAAATTGCATGACTCAGTGTTAGACAGTGGCCACCACCAGGTGTGATGCTTGAGAGCTATGGTCTACCTCTTAGCTGGCTCTTAGTCACTGCATATGCCATGTCCCCCAGTAGAAGAGAGGGCCCTCTCTGTAAAATTCCATGCAATCCTCACAGGCACAGAAAGATATAATAACATTTTTAAAAAGTCACAGCTTTTTTTGTTGAGTGGAAATGATGTGCCAATAACATTATCTTAATGCTAGGTGATATTGAGACTCTTGCAAATGGGCATTTCGTTAATGGATATTTTATTTTAGCAATTTATTTTTGCATACCTATGATGTTTTAGCATGAACATTACAAAAAGATGAAGGAAAATAAGAGACTTTCTTATCTCAATTGAAAATAGATGTGTGTTTCGGCCCACACAAATCACATCACCCAAGTAACTCAGAACACTTTGCCACAAAAGGCAAGTCAAGGCGTTTCTGAGAGTATTCTTGCATTTAGATAGACGTTTTTAGTTTCATGCTTAGAGATCATCCACAGGGGTTTCTTTGAACTTGGTGAAGAATATTCAGCAAGTTGCATAAGGCCTGGGAATGGGAATATCAGTTCCAAATATGGGTCATCTCAGTTTGTGTCTAGCATACTTCCCATCCGACCAATAAAAACTCATGTGAGTAGATCTGCTTATTGTAATTGTAATAACTGCTGCTAACTTGCCAATATCCTTTTTCTAATTTATTTATTTGGAGACAGTGTCTCTCTCTGTCACCCACACTAGAGTGCAGTAGCATCTAGTAGCATTGTAGCTTTCTGCAACCTCAAACTTTTTGACTCAAGAGATCCTCCTGCCTCAGCCACCCTAATAGTTGGTACTACATGTACACACCACCAAGTCTAGCTAATTTTTCTATTTTTTGTTTTAATAGAGAAGGGGTCTCGTTCTTCTTCAGGCTGGTCTCCAACTCCTGACCTCAAGTGATCCTCCCACCTTAGCCTCCCAAAGTGTTGGGATTATAGGCGTGAGCCACTGTGCCCTGCCTAGAACCCAAGTTTTATTTTTTAAGCCTACTTCACATTTCTTTCTACTGAGCTGCACTGCCTCCCACACGCTGCCTATTTTGGTCCCTAAACTGTCATGAAAACAGATGCTAGGTCCCTGTCAAAATGTTTGTGTATTTCTAGGTGTGAAAAGGTGCGTGTGTGTGTGTGTGTGTGTGTGTGTTTGTGTCTGCACTCATGCAATGCATGCCTGGTGGAGAGTGGAGGAGGGAAGGTTCCAGCAGCAGACTTCTGTGAGTGTGAGCAGTGCAGCCCTGCCCTGTGTGTTTATATTCCACGGCGACTGCACAACTGCTGGAAAAAGGACGATGTTCTATTTTCATCTTGGGTATGATTTTTGCAACTGTCTCTTGGCAGTGGCAAGACTACACCTCTGCAGAGAATACCCACTGAGCCTTTAGTATTACCCACACTCAGTTGACAGCAACAATTTATTTGTTTAAAAGGGTTTTTTTTTTTTTCTGCTGGGCAGTTATACGTGCACCTTTTATATTTTAAACACGAGTGTTTTGTTCTCTTTTGTGCAATCGCATAATAATAATGGGCCTAGTAATACCAGCTAAAACAGTTTAAGCATTTTTTCAAAGAGAAAAATAAGGGAACATGCCAGTTTTTTCCCCTTAGGGCAACAGTCATCTCGTGTAACTTTGAATTCACACTAAAAACCTCTGTAGCAAACCAAAGATAGAGATATCCTCCTTTTAGCAAAATGACACTATGTGCAATGTGTGATGATGTGGAAGTAAGATTAAGTATAAGAGTATTTCAGGCCAGACGTAGCGATTCACGCCTGTAATCTTAGCACTTTGGGAGGCTGAGGCAGGAGGATTGCTTCGGCCCAGGAGTTTGAGGCTGCAGTGAGCTGTGATGATGCCACTGCACTCTAGCTGGGGCAACAGAGCAAGACCCTATCTAAAAAAAAAAAAAAAATCAGCAGAATAGCAGGAAAAAAAACACATTAAAAACTAAAAATTATAAAAATTAGACTTAACTGATCGTAGTCCACATATATCTAGATATGAGAGAAGACCACTCCTTTTGGCGAGGACAAATATAGGTGAAAGAGAGAAAGAGAACACATCTATAATAGGAATCTTCAAGGATTTCATTTTGATAATGCTTTTTGAGAATAAAGGGAAAAGCATGTTTTCTTTTATAAATGTTCTAAGTAATAGAATTCTGTGTGTCATTTATCTTTTGACCTGGCTTTATAATATATGTGGGGAACCAGAACTTCTTTATTATTATTTTCTTAGTGGTTGCATTTGTCAGTCTTTTTCTGACAATTATGAGAAAGCTCTTGTATATAGACAGGAGCATAAATCTGTCACAGCCAGGCTCCTGTCTTAGAGACTACTTCTTAAAGGTTTTAAGACACTTGGGAGGTCAGTTAACCTCTTTGAACCTATTTCATCATCTGTGAAGTGGTGATTGAATCATATTGTAGATAGATGAGAAGTAAACAAGAAAAGTTGTATGTAAGTGCTCAGAAAATTATAGAGTACTGTGCAAATGTTTATGATTAACTTCAGTTTTGCTTCACGTATTGATAAATTGCACATAGCTGAAAATACAGTGAATCATAGTCATGGACTCAATTTTGAGAAGTCTTAGTACGAGAGTAGTTTCAAAACCGTGACCTTTATCATCAGAAACATGAGAACTTCAGAAGCAAAGGGGCCTTTGAGTTCTTCTGAGCCAACTCCTTCCCTTTGTCCCCACTAGCAAACTGAAGTCAAAGGAAAATGACTTTGACCTGGTAAGGCAAGCAGGGAGAAGTAAAGGCAGATTCAGGTCTTAGGCCTTCTCAGTCTAAATGCAGGGATCTCTCTGTTGAATCCTCCATACACTACATTCGTCACCACCCCTGCCAACACTGCCATCATCCTTTATCATGAAAATTAAATTTAAACAGCTTTTTTTCAAAGTAGTTACGTTTTCATGATATAGATAAGGCAATTCACATCCGTTTCCTCTTTGTCAAATGAAGGAATTGGATGAGGCAATTTATGTAGTTCCTATAAACTCTCAATGTTGATATTAATAAAACATTATTGGCCAGGTGTGGTGGCTCACGCCTGTAATCCTAGCACTCTGGGAGGCCGAGGCAGGCGGATTGCTTGAGGTCAGGAGTTCGAAACCAGCCTGAGCAAGAGCGAGACCCCGTCTCTACTATACATGGAAAGAAATTAATTGGCCAACTAATACATATAGAAAATATTAGCCGGGCATGGTGGTGCATGCCTGTAGTCCCAGCTACTCGGGAGGCTGAGGCAGGAGGATCGCTTGAACCCAGGAGTTTGAGGTTGCTGTGAGCTAGGCTGATGCCATGGCACTCACTCTAGCCTGGGCAACAAAGTGAGACTCTGTCTCAAAAAAATAAATAAAAATAAAAATAAAACAATAAAATATTATTTTCAATAACATATACAGTTGTCATGGTAGCAAGGTGGGGAGATGGGAGAAAGAACATTTTGGAGTAAAATATTAATAAGATGATAGTGCCATGTGTTGATGTTGTGAATGTCACAATTTTGCCTTCTCTCATCCAAGTCATGGGAAAGGAGCTGAAATCAGACTTTAGTTAGGAGATGGCCATACATGCACTCCTGGCTGTTAACGCCAGGCTTCTTGTTCTCACACTGCTGTTCCACATCCAAGGTCAGCGTAAATTTCCAGTGCCTACCTGGGGTTCACAAAAGCAAGAGTGGAGCAGGAGCCCAAGTCAGGTCCTAGATTGGACATGAGTCACCCAAGCTGATAAAGGATGGAGTAAACAGAGCTGAAAGGGAGAGGAGATGGAGGTTCTGAGATCTGAAAGCAAGTTGCCAAGCAGTTGGCGGTGAGAATGAGGAAAAGGGATGACATGAGATGAGGGCAGAGACTAGGGCTGGTGAAAAGCCAGAACAAGGCCAGGTGCAGTGGTTCGAGCCTATAATCCTAGCACTATGGGAGGCCAGGAGTTTGAGACCAGCCTGAGCAAGAGCAAGACCCCATCTCTACTAAAAATAGAAAAAATTAGCCGGACAACTAAAAATATATAGAAAAAATTAGCCAGGCATGGTGGTGCATGACTGTAGTCCCAGCTACTTGGGAGGCTGAGGCAGGAGTATCACTTGAGCCTAGGAGTTTGAGATTGCTGTGAGCAAGGCTGATGCCACAGCACGTAAGCATGGGCAACAGAGCGAGACTCTGTTTCAAAAAAAAAAAAGAAGAAGAAAAGCCAGAACAAGGGAAACTAGCATGCAAAGGTGAGATTCGGGAAAAAACTGTGATGAGAGCTAAATGCATGAGCGCCTTTTGGGGTACCATGGCTTTGACCTCTAATGGGTTTTCTCATTCCTAATGCTCCTACAAACATGCTGCTTGAAGCTCGATGTCTGAATTACAGAGCCAGAGATTGAAAGTAAAGATATGTTTAGGGAACAAAAACATTAAAACTTTTCAGAAAAATTTACAACGTAAAATTTTTTAAATTAAAGGAAGATTTTTTAAAAAAATGTTATTTCACAAAATAGGTAAAACCGTTAAAATACCCTGACAACCCAAGACATATTTTTGGGTGTGAAAAGAGGGATAAGAAGCTTAGTGAGGAACATTAGAAGGATCGGCTTCAGTGTGGGGTCACCGTAGTAGAGCTGTATCAGCTCCATGCGCAGGAGGCATTGGGCTCCATGGAGAAAAGTGTAGAGAGAGAAACATCTGGAAGATGTAGGGAGTCATGGTAACTGTGCAGCACCAGCTGTTAAGATGGCCAGGCATGCGTGCAGTATTGAGTATTGCTATGTGCCTTTGGCTCAAGCCCAGGCCTTGGTGACCAAGGAGATGACAAAGTTCCAGGACTGCCTGGCCCAGGGCACCATGCTTTGCACCAACAAAGTGAAAGACTTGTAGATGCGAGGAGAAAGGAGCTGGCACCAGGTGAACTGGCAGCTGAGCACTTGTGTGACCAAGGATGTGAATGACCACCTGCACCTCATTTCACCTGTGACCAAGAAGATGAAGGATTCCCCCTCATCGATTGGGAAATAAATATCTTTGCCAGAGGTCGTTGTGGCTGAGGGCAGGAATCTGTTTTAAAATGAGTGATGGGAATTTTGGTCTTTTAAGTCAGGTTCGTGAATGGAGCAGTTAAGGATGGGAACAGGTTTAACCCTTTGCACTCGGATGTCGAGTGTGCATAATGTGGAGTGGATAATGAGAAAAAAGCAGGCGAGTGCAAAGGGTTAAGGCATATGTCACTGGCCTTTGGATTCTTGATTCTTTTATGCTTTAATCCTACAAAGTGAGAAGAAAAAGAACTTGTGCTAGAGTTTAGGTCCGAGATAGTACAGGGGAGTGTTTTAAATTTCATGTGACAAGTGCTTGTCCTGGCAGTAGGAATGTTCTTTGCACTAAGGTAGAGTATTCCAAGATACCAGATTATTCTTGCTCCGCAGTAACCAATGGGCTGACATGGTCTCATAATCTGCCTGTGATCTGGTGGGTTCGAGAGGTGTTTCCATTTATTGCCAATCTCCCATGTACCAGAAATGTCACCAGGCCATTTTCCATCAGCTGTAAAACAGAATCTACAAGGTCATTAATTTAGAATGGGAAAAGAGGTTTGTGGATCTATGTTTTGCTTGTTTTTGTTTGTTTGTTTTAAAGTACACAAAGGCATGAAGTTGATTTAAGATGTGGAAGTTGGAAGGAAGACTCGTTTGTATAAGGACTTTGAAAGGTTCCCTGTGAATATCCTTTTCTCATCATCATAGATGTGCATCTCTTGAAAGTCTTACGCACTACATCTTTCATCCTGGACATGATGCAAAAACCATGAACACATGAGAGGCGACCCACGCCAAGTGTGGAAAGCAAGGCGTCCCCTCTCGCTGGCTGGTGGCCATGTGGCTATCTGCAGCAGGGCGACAGGGCCATCTTGCAATAATACTTTTCCCGGGATGAGAAAGGGAGTTTTCATTGTGATATATACCAGCATTCGGGAATGAACAGTAAAAGGAAATCTATAGGCTACTTAATGAAGAGAATTGTGAAGTACTGGATTCAGAAAACTTGGTTTTCATACAACAGAGTGGAATGAAAGCCCAAACCCAGCCTGGCTTCCTTAGCACCCTGGGAATAGGAAGGGCAAAGGAGGAAAAACAGTAACTTGGGCTAGGACAAGCTGTGACTCCCTTAGATCAAAGAAGGGGTCGCCTCCCATTGCCATATGATGTTTTGTTTTTTTTGTTTTTTTTTTTTTTTTGGTCTGGGGGCTTTTGCAACATGCAGCTCTCTTGCTGTAGCATGTCATCTTGTCGTTTTCATAAAAACTTTTTTGTCGTCTTACCAACATATTACTTGAAACGATAATGTAGACTGTCTGTTGTTTCTGGGCTGTGATATGTTTTCCTAGTGGTTTGGTTTAAAAAATACCCGTAATAAGATTTCATTGCCACTCTCCCCCTACTCCCCAAAAAAGATTTGCTATTTCCAAATTTGGAATTACTTTGCCAAGAGGGACATAATATTAGTTCTGTAGTGAAACAATTATGTATTTTATCCTAATTTCTGAGGCTCTTCCTTGAGAATTTTTGTCAAGTGTTCGTCACTTTATCCATTGGTTCTGTCACCTCCAAACTAACAGCTTGACAAGGTGTTTATCTTTTGTTTTTCTACCCAGAAAAAAAGTTTATCTTTTCATAAATGGCTTCTTGCATTAACCACAAGGACATTATTTAAAAAGAAAAAAAAATAGTCTGGAATTCATTTTGCTTATATACTTACTTTCTGGTGTTTATGTTTAATTTCAGTATTCTTTTTTTTTTGAGACAGGGTCTTGCTCTGTCACTCAGGCTGGAGTGCAGTGGAGCATGATCATAGCTCACTGCGATGTCAGACTCCTGGCCTGCTGTCTCACCTTCCCAAGTAGCTGGGACTACAGGAGGCACGGGTCACCATGCCCAGCTAATTTATATATTTTGTAAATATGGGGTCTTGCTTTGTTGCCCAGGCTGGTCTCAAACTGCTGGCCTCAAGCGATCCCTCCCACCTTGGCCTCCCAAAGTGCTAGGATTACAGGCGTGAGCCACGACACTCAGCCTATTTTTAATTCTAGCATTCTGTGATATCAGTTGTGGAGTCGCTGTTTTCATTGTGAGATAGCGTGGGCAAAGGAGTGTGAAGGTATGATTGAGAATGAAGATTGAGCTCAGTGACAGCCTCCCAGCTTGTATAATATGATGATGCTGTCTCATCAGGCAGAATTCTGTATATCTCTGAATCTATGCCTGTTTAACTCTAAATATTAGCCTAAACATAAAAAAATTCAGTCATTTGGGTATTTTGTATACATGATACTAATTGTTCCAATGAGTCTAAATGCTTACTTCCCACAATGATTTGGGCAAGAAGTATGGACTTGGAGGAACGTCAGAAAACATGTTGGGTAGTGTACATTTATAGAACATCTTTTAAATTGCCCAGACGGGAAGAATAACATCGAGCTGATTAGATGTGTTTTAGTAGAATTTTGGAAAGAATAAATAACCCTATGCCTTATGACTGTCCTGATAGTTGCTATTTATATCTCTGTTCTGGGCAAAGAACATCAAAAGAGAATGAATTAATTGTTGCGCATGCCATTGTGTCTTGGATATAGAAATATCAACATTTATAAAAATACCAACTCAATGCAGAGAAAAAAAAAAAAACAGAAAGCGATTTTCTTCTTTTGTCTTTGAAGAAGAAAAAAATACAAACCTTTTTCTTCCACTGACTAGGAAGAAATAGAAGATATAGAAGCCTGGAGATAAAAGAAACTAGGAAGGTAACATGATGGGAAGAGTGGCTGGAGCTACTATAGTTTGCTATATAAGCCTGGAGATAAAAGAAACTAGGAAGGTAACATGATGGGGAGAGTGGCTGGAGCTACTATAGTTTGCTCTCCAGGAAAGACTTCTCAAAGGAGGTGGCTTTGAACTTGGAGACTAGAGTAACAAGAAGGAGCCAGCCATGCTGGGAACAGTATCACAGGCAGAGCTAACAGCACGTACAAAGCTCAGGTGAGAAAGATTCCCACCAAGTGTAGCCAGAGACGAGTGTGCAATGGTCGGGGAGGTGGTGAAAGGAGTTTGCATTTTATTTGAAGTTCAACTGGAAACCAAAAGAGAGCATTGAGCAAGAAGTAGTGGCATGATCTGATTTGCAATTTTAAAAGATCACTCTGGTTGTTCTGTAGAAAGAAAAGAGAAGCAAGGAGACCAGATGGGGCTACTTTTAAAATTTCTTTATGAATACATTAATAATTGTACATATTTATATGGCACGTGTGATATTTTTATACATACGTTTGATATGTAATGATCAAATCAAGGTATTTAAAATATCCATCACTTCAAACATTTATCAATTCTTTGTGGTGGGAACATTTCAGATCTTGTCTTCCAGCTCTTTTGAAATATGCAATATATTATTGTCAACTGTAGTCACTCTACTGTGCTTTTAACACTAGAATGTATTTCCTCTATCTAACTGGGGTTTGTACCCCTTAACCAACCTTTCTTCACCCCAACCCCACCCTTCTCAGTCTGTGGTAGCCATTGTTCTACTTTTTTACCTTTACTGAGATCGACTTTTAGCTCCCACATATGAGTGAGAACATGTGATATTTGCCCTTTATTTTGCCTACCTTATTTCATGTGATATTTGCCCTTTATTTTGCCTACCTTATTAACGTAATGACCTTCAGTTCCATCCATGTTTCTGCAAATGACAGGATTTCATTCTTTTTATGGCTGAATGATATTCATCGTGTATACATACCACATTTTCTTTATCCATTCATCCATCTGTTGATGGACATTTAGATTGCTTCGGTATCGTGGCTATTGTGAACAATGCTGCAACAAACATGGGAGTGCAGTATCCTTCTGATGTACTGATTTCCTTTCCTTTGGATAAATACCCAGTATGGGGATTACTAGGTTGTATGGTCATTCTGTTTTCAGTTTTTTGAATAACCTCCATGCTGTTTTTTGTAGTGGCTGTGCTAATTCATTAATACATTCCTGCAGGCAGTTATGAGGGTTCCCTTTGCTCTGCATTCTTGCCAGAATTTGTTATTTTTTGTCTTTTTGATAAAAGCCATTCCAACTGGGGTGAGATGACATCTCATTGTGGTTTTGATCTTTATTTCCCTGATGACTCCAGGAAAGAGTTGATGTTGGGTTAGAGCGGAAATAGAAGGTGAGTGAAAGGAAGAGGAGAAATTGGAATCTATTTTGGAGGTAGAGTCAACAGAACTCACCAAACAATTACATGTAGTTAGGGAAGGCCAGCAACTAAGGGTAACACCTGTTGGTGGCTTCAGTCACTGGGATCATGGTGGTGGCACAGTAGGAGACAGGGAATATTTGGGGAAGATGTAGGGTTGTTTTTTTTTTTTTTTTTTTTTGAGCATGAAAATGCTGTTAGTTTAAGATCTCTGTTATACATCCAATTGCAGATGTAAGCAATTCCCTACAAAAGTCTGAAACTCAATGAAGGGGTCAGGGTTAGAGATATAAATTTGGAAGTGACTAGAATATAGCTTTATTAAAAGTCAGTGCACTGAATGAGATCACCCAGGAAGAGAATGTAGATAGAGAAGAGAGTTCAAAACCAAGCCTTGGGAACTCCAATATTAAGAGTTGATAGAAGAGGAAACCAAGAGGGCTGGGTGTCATGAAAGCATCTCAGGGTGACAGGAGTGTTCGTTATGCAGAAGACAGACAAGTTTCCGCTGGGATGAAGGTCACATTTGTAATCAGGATGGGATGGTTTCAGAGAGTAATGCATTTAAATTATACATGAACCTGAAAGACAGTCACTCCCTGTACTCTGGCCAAAGAAATAGCTGCAGAAGGTTGGCCCATGATGTACCTGGCACACAAGTTCTGGATTTGTCCTTCGGATTCTCCTGTTAGATACACATTGCTGTTCAGTGGCGTCTCAGAAATGGTGTCTTTGTGATGAATGATTCTGACAGGCTTCAGGGAATCCCAGAGTGTTGAACACGTAAGGTTTATTGTTAGTTCCTGTTTCCAGAAAGTGTTGGAAGCCTTGATTCTATTAGGTGAAGTAGGACTCCGTTAAATTGTCTGACTTTTTAATACTTTAATTTAGTGTCCTGGACCACTTTTAGTGTAAAATGCTTTGGCAAAAGGGTCCCTTGTAAACTGCTTGGCTGTTAGAACTCTGCATATTACCTTCCAAGCCTCTTCCCTGATCTAAGTGTCCCAAATTTGCACCTTGCTTAATGCTAACTGGGGGAGAAGGTCGCCTGGGGTTTGACCAAGAAGGACAAAACAAGGTGAAGCTGTTTAAGGAGATGATGGGGTAAAAGCACCCTGGGCTCGGGCCACCAAACCCTTAATCTCCTAGCAGGTGTTTGTCACCGACTTTCTGTGTGACTGTGGGTAGCCATGGAACCACTTCAGCCCCCGGTTGTGACATTGGTCAACTCCGCAGAGAGGGGACAGGAATTGCATTTTTAATATGTCATTTAATGGCATTTCATGTATTCTAAAGTGTGGAGTGAACGTCTGTGGAAGTTGGTTCCAACATGCAGTTCTAGCAAAGAACCATGGCTGGCTACGTAGAAGGTGGGCACAGAAGATGAAAGCCCTCATGCCAAGGGAAGGAAAGCTTAAGGGGAATAGGAGGGAAGGCAGGAATGGGACGGGAAGGCAGGAAGATGGGGCAGAAGGGAAACATGCGACAACTAAGCACTGTAGAGATTGAAAGGTGAGAGTCTGAGGCCCAGAGATTCACACTGTTGTTAAGGACCTTGGTCATGGGGAGGGACAGAGCCTCTTTGGCTACAGGGAAATGAAGATGAGGTTTGTTCAGCTTGTTTAGAGCTGGGCCATGGCGTGGGAAGATTGTGGTTAACAACTTAGCTCAACTGATAAAAAACATGAAGCTAAACTGCGAGATTTCTCTCAACTATGTGTAGTTGCAAAAACAACCTCCCACTGAAGTAAATATTTGTGTTAGGATACAACGGAGGAAGGTAGGGTATGGAGCCTAGGGCCTTGGGGTTAAGAGTTTGGGGTGTGGAGGGGTGCAAGGGAGAACAAGAGCTGGCGTGGGGAGGCTGAGTCTGTGCCTGCGAGGTACTTAGGTCAAGTTCTCTCTACCTCCCTCCCCCTTCCTCCTCTTCCCTTGCTCCCTTTCCCTCCTCCCTCTCCCTCCTGCCTCTTCCTTCTTCCACTTCCTCCCTCCCTGCCCTTCTTCCCTCCCTCCCTCCCTCCCCCTACTTCTCCCTCCTCCCCCTCCCCCCTACTTCTCCCTCCTCCCCCTCCCCCTACTTCTCCCTCCTCCCTCCTCCCCCCTACTTCTCCCTCCTTCCCCTACTTCTCCCTCCTCCTCCCTCCCTCTACTTTGTCCTCCTCCCCCTACTCCCTCCTCCTCCCTCCCCTTCTTCTCCCTCCTCCTCCTCCCCACTTCTCCCTCCTCCCTCTCCCCAACTTCTCCCTCCTCCCTCTCTACCCTCCTTCCCTCCCCTTCCTTCTTCCACACTCCTTCTCCCTCCTCCTCTTTCTCCCTCCTCCCTCTTCCATTTCTTTTCCCAACCCTCCCCCCTTTTTTTCTCTCTTTCTCCTTTAAGCCTTTTAGAAAGTCATGCTTACAGAACCAGCATGTACTGAGAGATTTCTCAACTGTGGGCAGGATTTTTAAGTGGTGTTAAACTCAAAATAACATTTATATTGCACTTTACAATACATAAAGCACTTTCATGTAATTAACTCCTTTGATTTGATGATCATCACAACAATGCCTGAGGCTGATAGTTATCAACCTTGTTACTGATGAATAAGCTGAAATTCTTATCAGTTAAATTTGTTGCTTGAAGCTTAGTAATTGGCAAAGCAATCTGAGCCTATCTCCAGGCCTCGTGGTCCTCTGCTTCCAAATGCCATACTCTTTTCATTAGACAGCTCACCCTTATTTTTTGAAAAATGGAAAAGTCTTTTTTTTTTTCTTTTTTTTTTTTTTTTACAGTTCATGGTTTTAGACACACACACAACTTTTTTGTTAGATATGAAAAAATGGAACAAATTGGGTCCCTTTTTCGTTCTCTAATGACTGTGCTAAGGATAAAAGGCATCCGGCCAGTGGCAAGAGAACCCAAGAGCCTGAATAATTGATAAAATGTATTCTAAATCCAGAAACTGTCAAAGTAGGCTATGCCAGAGATGCTGGAGCTGCTTGGTTGTTCACGACATGAGATGACGCTGAGTCTTAGGAATAAAAACTTCAGGGAATGTAAAAGAAATAATAAATGGCCACGTTAGAGTTTAGCACAAGAAATAATCTGCAATTGCAGCAAATAATTGTCAATGACATATTTTAGGGGCATAATAAGCAATGCAAAGGATAGGTCTTGTTATTAGTGTCAAAATATGTATTTATTCCACCACATATTGCTTTTTTTTTTTTTTTTTGCAGGCATTTTCTGGTATCTCATTTGCGAGTATTAAATTATACCCCAAATAGAATATGCAACTACATGGATCCAACCTATTCTGGTCTGCGTTAAGTGCAGCAGCATAAATGGAAACTGAAAATAATCAGAAGCATTTAGAAATCTGTTTGTATTCATCTAATCTTTGCTTGTCCTTTCTTCTGGGACACAAGTGATTCTGAGACGTCTCCCCACGCTCACACCTTCCCCAGACCTTATTTAGTCCCTCGGGCTCACGTTCTTGGTGGAAGGAGTTCCGAGGTCATCTTCCACCTGTAACTGCGTATGAGTTGTACACACACAAAGCATTTTTGGTTGCTCACAACATAGGAAACAATGATCAGGAATAAAAAAGAGAAAGCCTGTTCCTTAGAGAGTAGGAAGGAAGCCAGCAGTCTTTTTCATGCTTTCTTGTTTGTAGAAAGCTGCATTTATTTTTTATTTTTGAGTGAAAGCAGATTTGGAGCATGAAAGAAATATGACCTAGATCGTGTTGTTTTCTTTTATTGGATCTACAAATAGTTTAGCTGGAGGGAGCTTTTTAGCTATTGATTCTAAATGATAAACTTGATTAGTCATCAAGGAAGCTAGAAATACAATGTTTGGAGCAGATACAAGGTTAAGGTTAAAGTAGGTCTAAAAAAAAGAAAAGAAAAGAAAGACTAGCACATTGGCTGTTTAATGTGGAGTACAAATTAAAACCAAACAAAAACACACAAACCCTAACTATTTTCCCCTGTAGTTACAAAAATGGAGAACTGTCCTTTGTACATCTTTCTCTCTTAATTATTCTTGAGATTTTTGAATTTTATGATTTATACTAATATGTCACCATCCTGGACATAGTCTTGGGATGCAGTCTTGTGATGAAAAGCAGATGAAATGAATTTTCAGTTGAAATGTGCTTTGCAGTTAGCTGTACCATGTTGGTGGGGCTTTTTTAGAAAAGGCCTTTGCAATTAAACTTGAGCAAGTTTAGGAGGCTTCATGAGAAGGTGAATCGAGGTGCTGGATCTACTTGGAATGTCGTCTTTTCGTAAGAAGACGTGGAGACAAAGTGATTCTTGCTTCCAAATTCACTTATAACAATATTCAGGCATTTGACAAAGAACAATTGAAAACGTTTATATATTAGGTGGTAGGAAATACAATAGTATTAATAAAATGACACTCTTTCTGCCCTTAGGATTTTACAGTCTAGGGAGGGAGGAAGAATGTAAACAAACAGGCTGATAAATAAACAGTTCCAAATGGTGCCTGGTGCCATGATAGAGAAGAAACAGATGTGCATTATCTCCTTGTTCTGTGTTAGGAGACCCCTGGCCCATCAGAAAGGCCATCCATCAATCCACCCATCAGTCTTCCAGCTGGACCAAGGGACATCGGATTTAAGGTCAGATGACGTGGATTCAAGCCCTGCCATTTATTAGCTGGTGTTTCTGGGCTTCCATCTCTGGATATACGATACAAGAATGGCATTGGTCACCCTCCAATGTCCTTTGCAACTTCTGCCATTACTACAGTGTATCAGCACTTTTCCAGAACCTCTTCTTGGAGGAGAGCCCTGTGAAGATTTGGATAAAGGTGAGAAGACAGCGGCCTGGTGCCATGCAGTATCTTTTCAACTTCTCCAATGTAGTTTTCCAAACTGCTTTTTCTTAGTTTCTTTTTTGGGAGACCTAAGATTGTAGAGAGATGCAGGCAAGGCTGTAGCAGAGCAGTGGCGAGAAGACTGGGAGAGAGCAGGGAGGAGGTGGGGTTGGAGGCTCAGGGCACCTCCCACTCCAGTTTCTCTTAGAATTGCTCTGCCTTTGTTTGTAGATTACACCATGCTTCTAAGGAAGATTTCATCTCAAGAATCCATCTGCTAAAAGAACAAAGCATTCTAAAATTACTGTTGCAGTCCAAATAGTCTTTGCAACTGGACGATTCTAGATTCCAAATACAGCCATGTGTCCCTTAAGGACGGGAACGCATTCTGAGAAACGCGTCCTTAGGCAGTTGCACCAATCTGTGGGCATCGTAGCGTGAACTGACACAAAATCTAGATGGTACAGTCTGCAACACACCTCGGCTATGTGGTATATCCTATTGCTCCTGGGCTAGAAATCTGTATAGCACATCACTGTGCTTGAAGAGGTGGCGGACCCGTGGCCTTCTGATTTCGAGATTGTTCTTTTTTAAGCACCAAAGGAGGCAAGAAAAGCTTCATCCTTCCCTGCTGCACCCCTTTTAATAAAAGAATTTGTTTCGTAAAATTGGAATTCAGTAAAAGGCTGCACTGTACACTTAGACTGCACTAAGTTCATTACAAAATGCCTTTATTCAATAAGTCATCCTTAGCTTACTGTAACTTTTTTTTACTGTATAAACTTTAAAACATTTTTTTTTAACTTTTTGAGTCTTCTAAAACACTTAGCTTTAAACACAGATTGTGTAGCTGTCAAAAATACTCTCTTTACATCTTCTTTGTGTCTATAAGGTTTTTTTCTGTCTTTAAATTTAGTTTTTACCTTTTAAATTTTTCTGTTGAAAACTAGGACATAAATAGATACATTAGCCTAAGCCTGCACAGGGTCAGAATCATTAGTATCACTGTCTTCCTCCTCCACATCTTGTCCCACTGAAAGGTCTCCAGGGCCAGTCGGGCTGTCATCTCCTAAGATAACAATTCCATCTTCTGGAATACCTCCTTAGGGTCCTGAGTGAGGCTGTTTTACAGTTAACTTTATAGTTTACGTAAGTAGGAGTATGCACAATTCACAATTGCAAAGACGTGGAAACAACCCATGTGCCCACCAATACATGAGTGGATTAATAAAATGGAGTTCTACTCGGTTACAAAAAACAATAGTGATCTAGCACCTCTTATGTTATCCTGGATAGAGCTTGAGCCCATCCTTGGAAGTGAGGTATCATAAGAATAGAAAAAAGAAGCACCCACATGTACTCGTCGTCAAATTGGTACTAACTGATCAACACTAAGGTGCTCACATAGAAGTAATATTCAGTGGGTGCCGGTCAGGTGGGAGGTGGGTGGTGGGGGTGGGTAAACTCACAACTAATGGAGACGGTGCACACTGTATGGGGGAAGGGCAAGCTTGTAGCCCTGGCTCAGGTGAGGCAAAGGCATTATATGTAACCAAAATATTTGGACCCCCATAATATTCTGAAATTAAATAAATTAAATAATTATAAAAAGCAGAGTATAGTAAACACATAAACCAATAATGGAAGTTGTTTATTATCATTACCAGGTATTATATACTGTACATAATTATAGGTGCTAGAATTTTTTTTTTTTAATTGTAGACTTTTCAATGGTCTCAAATAGGGGCCCTCAAACTTTTTAAACAGGGGGCCAGTTCACTGTCCCTCAGACCATTGGAGGGTTGGACTATAGCTTAAAAAAACTATGAATAAATTCCTATGCATACTGCACACATCTTATTTTGAAGTAAAAAAACAAACAGGCGAAAACACCCGCATGTGGCCCACAGGCCGTAGTTTGAGGACGCCTGGTCTAAAAGTTCTAGACTTTTAAATACAGCTGACAGTGCAGTAGGTTTGTTTACATCAACATCACCATAAGCATGTGAGTAATGTGTTGTACTACAACATGGCGATAAGAATTTTTCAGCTCCTTAATAATCTTGTTGGATCACTGTTCTATACGTGATCCATGCCAGTGACTGAAACATTATTATGCAGTGCACTTGAGTAGTGTTTTTTTTGTTTTAATCTCTTGAGTCTTTATCTCATTTATCTCTAAAATGGAATTCAAACCTATCCTATGGGTTTTTTGCAAGACTTATAAAATACTGCCTGGGAGAGAGGAAGTTACTAAGGAATGCAACTCAATGTTCTTATTTATATTTATAATTAATGTGCACAAATTATAAATGTATTATCATTAATATTTCTTTTTCAAAAAGTGCTGTGATGATAAAATCAAACCCTTGGGTGAATTCAAACATGGCCACTTTGTATAACAAATTCTGTGCTGCTATTTCTGTCCCACCCAGGATTTCTTTTGAATAGTGGAAATTCATCTGGAAACTTAATCTGATTCCTCTACACAGAGCAGTTCTTGATGTGCTACTAATTCTGCCAAATGGACTGACTTGACTGCTCTCTTAGGATACAGAATTATATAAAGAGAAGTAGAGTTGAGAAAGGAAAGGCAAAAAGTTGTGTGTACATATGGCGATTGGATAACTGCTTTAGACATATTTGGTCTGTAAACACCTGTGGAAACTTGCATATATCTCTTTTGTTTTTCCAGATTTTGCTCATGGGAGAGAGACACAATTTGTTCTCTGAATTTTGCCATTGTATTTTAACATACATGCTGATTTAATCATGCTGGTCAAAATTTTCTCTTTATAGCATCCAGACAGCTTGTGCATATAACTACATGCAGTTTTCTTTTGTGGCCAACTGGCTACCATATGGAAGTCAGCTGAAATGTATTTTGATTATATAACTCTCTGCACATAGGCACATCATCTCAGGGAGGCTCAGGGTAGCATAGTGACAAGTGAATTCAGCTTGAGACTACAGTAAAGACGTGACTCTGATAGTCTGGCATTTTTCAGCCCTCAATGACTTCTCTAAGAAAGGCCTATAAAGTTGCAATCAATGTATTAAATTATCTTTTTATATGATGGGCTTATAAAAATATGTTCTCCAACCTTCTTTAGGTGTGATAGTGTTACAGAGATCTCTTTAGTAATTTGACTACTTTAATAAGTTCACAATAAAAAAATAAAAGAGAAGACAAAAGAAGACCAGAATTAGTGGTTAGAGTTGTTGAAATGCATATGTAATTTATTCTCTTTTTAAAAAAATGGAATTGGATTATTTTATTATATGTAGACCACATTCAGAAAAATTAAGAATTGTTTAAGAATAAAATTCTTAAAAAATTAAGTATAAAAATTAAGAATAAAATTTTTCTTTGTTATTCATCCCTGTAAATATTATTTTAAAGGTCATTTACAATAATTGACTTATTACAACTTAATTATAAGTTGTGTTTCAAATGTTAAAATTTATAGTAGAAATAAATCAGGATTTATTTTTAGTCTCAAATTTAGGCATGTAAGATAATAACATGTGGTAGTTTTCTAAGTACTGTTAGATATTTGTTTCCCATTTTGGCATTTGCTTTCAGTTGACCTGACATGAAGTTAAAAATGACAGCTATTTCTCACTTGGCATTTGAAAGATAAGAGCAATAAGAAACCCAGCAAAACTCCTGGAGGATTTTCATAGGGAAAATAAGCATATTGACATTTTTTGACTTTTGTATATTGATTTTTTTTTGGCTCCAGCTCCTCCAAAGCCATTAAGAGTTAGAGTTAAGCATTCTTGATTTTTTATTGTTAGTCCCCTTATTCATAATGCTCAATAACAGCAATATTACTTCATTTTTATTTCTGCTCACATTCAGTGCCATGGTAAAAAAAATTCACAAGGTAGCATTCTGAAATTCTTGCAGGTAACTGATAAAATATGTGGTCTATAAGTAGGCTGTTGATAGATGTTTTAGAAAGAGTAAATTTTGTTAATTTCACGAGTGGTCTCAGGATGATCGTAAACCCTACTGTGTTAAAACTATCACTATATCTTTCATATAGAGACAACCTAAAGGCTCCTTTGAAATATGTACAACTCTTTATTTTTTTTTAATTTATTGATGAAGTCAGCTTACTTAGTTATGAAAGGAATCACTGTTCACCCCTATGTTAATGTCTATTTTCACTGTGAGTTTATGAAAGCTTCTTGATAGAGATTGACGCCTTGTCTAATAAACACTATTACTATTGATTCACAAAGTATTATGATTATATAACTATATAAACATATATATGTATATCAGATGAATATAGATTTATATCAAAAATTTAAGCCCAGGAAAAAAAAATGGACAGTATGGTAGGCACTATGGTGACCCCACCACAAAAGATGTCCATGCTATAATTCCCAAAACCTATATATATATATATATATATATATATATAAAATATAATAATTATGTTACATGGCAGAGGAGGAATTGCAGATGGAATCAAGGTTCCTATTGTAGTCTGTGCCGCTACAACGAAATACCCGAGACTGGGTTGTTTCTAAAGAACAGAAATTTATTTCCTCGTGGTTCTAGGGGCTGGGAAGTCCAACATCAAAGTGCTGGCAGGTTCCATTGTTCAGGGAGTTCTACATCCTCTGGAGGGGAGAGGAGGAACACCAGGCCCTTACCTGGCAGAAGAACAGACATTTCCAAAGCTACCAAAGGCTGTGAAGCCAATTTTATAAGAGCCTTAATCCCATTCACGAAGGAGCATCTCTCAAGGCTAATCACCTCTTAAAGGCATCTCTTAATACTATCACATTCGCAATACCTGAATTTTGCAGGGAACTTATACAAATTGTAGCAGTTACTAATTGATTAACCTTACAATAGATAATCCTGGGTTATCCAAGTGGGCCCAATATAACTAAAAGTTTTTTAAAGGAGAAAGAGGGTGACAGAGAGAAGGGAGAGCAATGAAATACAAGAAGTACTCAACACTGTCTCAGAAGATGGAGGAAGTAATTTCACCGGCCAAGGAATGGTGACAACCCCTAGAAGATGGAAAAGGCAATAATCAGATCCTCCCCTAAAGCCTTACAAAAGGAACACAGCCCTGACAACATCTTGATTTTAGCCCTGTGCAACCCATTCCAGACTTACAACCCTGCAGGACTGTAAGATAAATGCATGTTGTTTTAAGGCACTGAGTTTGTGATAATTTGTCACAGCAGCAGTAAAAAAACTAATACAGACAGCAAAAGACAATAATGTCTATTACATCACGGTGATAGAACATCTATTAAATAGCAGTTTATTGAATAGAGCTTACTTTCTCCTGCCATATCTTATCTTAAAATATTCTCCATGAATCAGAATGGCAATTATACTTAAGTGTCTGTCAATTGCCATGAGAGTAGCAAGGCTTATGATTCCTCTACTGATTGCATTAGTAAGGTGGGGGCTAATGAATCAGCAGTGTGGTGGAACCCCACACATTTTTCCACCCACATACACACTGATCACTCATTTTCCTCCTTGTTCCCAAGGTTCCCCATTAGCATGCAGGGACACTGGATCATGACTAGCCCTGGGCACAAGCAGAGTTTAGCTGCCTAAATAGGTTGGGTTTGGGAGTCCAGGAAAAGCATATTGAACACAGAGTATGAGAACTTAGAAGGTAATTTTGATACCATCTAGTCCAAAACTTGGGGTTTACCAGTTAGCAAATCCAGACCCAGGTCGCTCAGCTGGTAGGTGGAAAACTGAGATGAGAATCAAGGTGTTCTGTTTCTCCCTAGGTCTGTGTGGTTTCCACTGCGTCATGAATTCCAGCCAGAGAACCACACATTCACTTCCTCACTGATCCACAATTAGAATCACCGTCAAGTTAGACACCAGTGAGGCATGACATCCAGGAAGCCATAATGAGTATCTGTGCATGTTCCCTAGATAGATTCCCTAAGCTTTCCCATTAACGCCAAGAAACTCAAGGGGAAAATGAAAGTTCCATATTCAAGAGTAATTGAGACCAGCGTCATTCATGGATATTAATAATATGACCTTTTTATGGTGAGAATCACCAAATCATTAAGTCATAAAGAATAGTGGGCTTATATTTTAACTTCGTTATTAGCTGCAGTCTGAGCTACTGAATTATTAAAAAGCTTCGTGCTTTGGATATGAACATGGCCAAACCTTTTTTGACTTTCTAGCTATGGTGCTTTATGCTCATTATTGAGCTGCTCTGAGTCTAGGATTCCTCTTCTGTACAATGGAACTAACTGCGCTATGTCAGAGAGCTATTGGAAAGATAAAAGGGACTAACATTTGCAAACTCCGTACTGTTATTTGGCATATAATAGGTGCTGAATAAATGGCATACAGAGGGAAATGCTTGAGGAAGTTCAAGGGCCCAAGAGTCAAAAAAGAGGCTCGAAAAAATTGTCAGAGAAGAAAGGGCTGAGAGAAGGTCAAAGGCAAGGAGAGGAGGGAAGAATGGAAGGAGAGAAGGGAAACCAGCGGTGTTTTATAAAGGTGATAATTGAGGAAGGTGAGAGGAAGAGAAAAGAACACCCTGAGTGATTAAAATCACCAGTTATTTTCTTCTGATTCATCTCTTTAAAAAATTACTTTATAAGAGAGATCTTTGCCCTTTTGTGTGCTAGTGAATACCAGGTGAGAATCTCTGCTTTCTTTTTCTTAATGTTGACCCTGAACAAGGGCATGCTCTCCTTTTAAATATTCCTTCTGTCTGAATCTCTGTTACAATGGGATCAAATAGGGTCTCCTTGGTTTATGTGACTGATCTGGAGTTGAATGAGGTACCCGATAGATGCTTTTGAACTGCCCCAGCTGCGACCTGAACCAAAGACTCTGTGATCCCACAAACTGTGCTTATAAGTGCTTTTCCCTTCCCTTGCAGTCCCCACACTCACTGCCCAAACGAATAAAATTCGTCTCATAAGACGTGATGAAGTAGAATAAATGCAGTTTCCCAAACATGCCTGATTATATACCCCAGCAGCATGGCTGTTTGCAGATTTCTGATTTTTACCTCAAGGTCATTCTTACCATTAGAAACTGACACGTGCAGAAATGAAGAAACTTGAGAGTAAAGCAACTTACCCCAGTGACTGAGCCATTCTTAATGTGGTAGTGTCGTTCTCCCAACAGCAGAAAGTTGACACTTTGACGGATAGGTTTAGGGTCCATGTTCTTATATCAGTCACTCTGTTTGGCTGAGCTATCTCATTGTCACGAGTGATGATAATTTTATGGATGACTCTCTGGTTTGTGTTGTTGGTGTACTCAAGTGGCGACTCTCCTCTGAAAGTCTTCATTATGCTTTTGTAGCAGTCCTGCTAGTCGTTCCTGTCCTGTTCCACTGTGTTGCCCCGAAAATAAGACCTACCCATAAAATAAGCCCAAGCAGGATTTCTAAGCATTTGCGCAATAGAAGCCCTACCTCGAAAATAAGACCTAGTGATGGGCGTGGCTACGCAGTGCATCTGCACAACCCATGCATTTCGTGGAGGAGCGGGAGAGAAGACAAGCACCCCCTCTCATCTGCCCCATCGTGACAGCGACTATCCCAGACGTGACCGGAAAGGTGTGGGCAGCCCCACCAACAAGGTCAGGTCCCCCTGTCAGGTCCTGGCCATCCTGTGCATGCTGCAAGCTGAGGCTTTGAGGGGAAAATAAAACATCCCCTGAAAATAAGCCCTACCTAGGGTGTCTTCTTGAGGAAAAACAAATGTAAGACCCTGTCTTATTTTCAGGGAAGCACAGTATGTCATGCCTGGAAATATGAATTGCAATTACACTGTGTGATAGCTAGTTGTCCCATATTTCTCAAGTCTCCATGCCCCTTAAGGTAGAGATAATTTCTTATTCTTGTTTGAGTCCTCAGTCTGTTGCTTGCCTGGGACATGATCAACAGTCAATGATTTTTGAGTTATTACCCAATGTAGACTGTTAGGAAGATGTACATAGGGAGGCCAGGCATGGTGGCTCACGCCTGTAATCCTAGCACTCTGGGAGGCTGAGGCAGGAGGATCGCTTGAGCTCAGGAGTTTGAGACCAGCCTGAGCAAGACTGAGACTCTGTCTCTATTAAATATAGAAAGAATTAGCCAAACAACTAAAACTCTATGGAAAAAATTAGCCGGGCATGGTGGTGCATGCCTGTAGTCCCAGCTACTTGGGATGCTGAGTCAGGAGATTGCTTGAGCCCAGGAGTTTGAGGTTACTGTGAGCTAGGCTGATGCCACGGCATTCAAGCCAGGCAACAGAGTGAGATTCTGTCTCAGAAAAAAAAAAAAGAGAGAGAGAGAGAGAGATATACATAGGGGTTGGGAAAATTGAGTTTATACTGGGGAAAGAACAGGAAATGGTAGTCAGATTTGCCTAATACCACCTTTCTGTACAGTCGTGTCTCCGGACACCAGTTTCCTTATCTGTCTAAAGTTGGTGGAGAGTTGATCTCAAAGGTCAGTTTCAGTTTTATCACTCTATCTGTGAGCCTCTGATACTTAAAATCTTATTTTGTGCTCAAATTGCAAGGAATTCTGTAGAAATGAAATGGGGGGCGGGGGAGGTATCGATTATGACTAACTGGCAGTATCTTATTTTGTGACATGAAGTCGAACAGTAACGTATCGTTGTATCCAATACTGCAACATTAAGCTGCTGCCTCAAGTGTTATAAGCAGTTTATAAGACAAAGACCTTGTGAGGTTCTCTATGTAACAGCAAAGGATCACTGAAATATTAAGATATAGAATTTACAGTAATTGCATTGGGGCTTCCTTGGAATTAATTAATATTTCCTCTGAGATGACTCTTGCCAAATTGTTTGGCTTCATTTCCGATTTAATTGTGTGTGACACTAGAACTGTCCCAGAAAGTGAGGCTGTGAAGGCTTTATTGTAGGAAAATCTTGAGTCTGAAATCATGACAGTGGACCAGGGGGAAGAGAAGCAAGTTGGATGCTGTTACGGAGAAGCAGAAGTCCGCACTAGCAATGTCAATCCATTTGAAGTTAAGAGTTGATAAGGGAATTGGCCAATGAAGTCAAGTCTGCACGCATTTTCTTATTTCCTCCTCTACACCCAATTTGCAAAGCCAATATTGAAGAGAAAACGAGTGTTGCATTCTCGATAGTGAATCACTCTGCTTCTTCAGCAGGAGGAGCGGAGAGATGCTGTTTGCATCCTTTCAGCAGCTCTTAATAAGCCCCCAAGGGCTGAGTTAATGTTTGTGGCCTGGAGTGGCCGAAAGGCAACAGCAGGAATTATCCTCTGCATGTAAATAGTGGAGAACATGACTCCCTTCCTTCCCCTATAAACCAGAAGAGATTTACCTGCACAGTTCTCCTCTCTGCTTTTTAATGCTGTTTGGGGGATGGAAGGGATCTCTGTGGCCTTTGACCTTAGACACACCAGGCTGGTTTCTAATTTCACTTAAACTCTCTGAGCCACAGTGTTCTCCTCTATACAAATGGAATAACAATGCCATAAGCTGGGAGAGCTACATAATTTGCAGGCTCGGTACTGAATGAAAATTGGGACCCTTTGTTTAAAAACTATGAAGATTTTCAGGACAGGGTGGGGGGAGCATTAAACCAAGTGGAGGGACCCTTCCAGGGGCAGGACCTGTGAGACTGCAGATCACAAACTCATGAAGCCACCCCCAGCTGTGCAGGTGGATTGCCTGTAGTCTCTTGATATCTTCCCTTGTTTATGTCTGTATCTCAGGGAGCTGATCGCTGAAAACTACATGTCCTTTGGCTGCTGGCGAGATTCAATCCATGCGAGGCAGTGATAGGAGACTGGAGAATGGGAGAGAGGGAGAAGCCAAGTTATTTCCCTCTTTCCCTCCCTGTTCCCCACTAACTCACTATTTCTCTTTGAAATAATGAGAGATCTGCTTTGCTCCTCTTCTAGTTCCAGCTTCTCTTGGACAGCCCTCCTTCTGGGCTACAACCTTCCCTGATCCCACTTCTTGCTGGCCAGTTCCCTCCAGGTGGCCCAGCTTCCCTGCTCTGATAATATTGCCCTTTCCCTGCAGTCCCCTTCCTAAATATTCTCTATTCTGCATGGAATCTGATACAAATGTCTTCCCTGAAAGGTTGTGTATAACAAGGAACAAATTTGTCTAAAGCAGTTGTTTTCACCTGTAGATTGCAATTTATTTGTGCATATTGAAATTCATGTAATGGGTCAAAACCAGTATTTTGGAACACAAAATAAATAACTTAAAGTAGAATAGAAAATGTTGCAGTGCATTGTATGTGTTAAGGCTCAGTACAGTCTCATAAAACTTTGAGTTATCTGTGCTTGTTGATGTGGCACGTACCAGATCATGATATAAAAATGCATTACTATCTAGCAACTGGGATCCAAAAAATTGAAAGCCAAGGGTCTGAAGTTTCTGGCACACACTAAGCACTTAACATAATATCAAAGCAACTATGGTAGCCATCCAAGACCATGTCATGTAAACAAAATCCGATCAGACAGCCCAAAGAGCTTATCATTCCAACTCACTTTAGTCCATTAGAGGAGTTCCATGTAGTTGGGCCAGGGTGTTCTGCAATGGCCAAAACGTTCACTTACATTTGTCTGATTATACCTCGACAGGCTCAGCCTGAGTCACCAGCCTTGGCTGAAAGGGAAGCCAAGCGAGGTTGAGAGAACAGAAACAGTCTTAAAATAACATTTTATTCTTCTGTGAGTCATCACAAATCTGTCCCCGCCACATCTTTGGCCTCCAGCTGAGTGCTTTCAGATCGGCGGGTCTCACCCAGGAAAGTGGGGATGGAGAGAAAGAGACGGGATAAATCAGCTCCCAATCACTGGGTTGGTAGGAGTGCCACCTCTGCTGTTCCTCTGTTTCAGAAGTTTGAAAAGACCCTGTGGAGGTGACTATGCTCCCAGACACCCAGGAGACTGGTAAATGACAAATATTATCAACCATCTGGCACATGGGGATGGAAAAACTAAAAAAAAAAAAAAAAAAAGACAGGTTACTTTATACCTCCAGAGCCACCCCAGCTATAATGGATGCCATTAGCTATGTGTTGGGACCACACTTAGGAAAAGGACAAGCAGAAAAACAGTTAGAAGACTTTTTAGCCCCTTGCCTATGTCTCGTCTATTTCATCAGGCAAGGAAACTCAACTTGAATCCATCCAACACCAAAGAATGATGGATCGGAGAACGATCAAGGAGCCATAGATCGCATGGATTACTCTGCTCCATCAGACAGCGCAGAACTCTGAGACTTACCCAGGACTTTCCCTGGGGCCGAGGGTGGCCCTTCTAAGCTCTCTCATGCTGCTTGAATAGCATGGTGGGCTCACTCCTCTTGGTGCTGGTTTGGTGTATCTGTAGTTACAAGACAAAGGTCTGTTTCTACAGCTCCAGGGGACAGCGTTTGCCAAAGTCAAGTGACACAGAAAAAGAGCAGACATTGCTAACATTTACATAGTATTAATACTTCTGTTGTGTCTCATGCTGTCTTGATTATTTTACACGTCTAAATTTATTTAATCCTCACAACAACCCTTCGGGGTGGGTACTATTATTATCCTCAATTCCCACGTGAGGAAACAGGTAGGGAAGGCAAATAACTTGCTGAAATTTGCACAACCATTGAGCAGTAGAGACATCATTCCAGCGGGGTGGCGGCCATGGCAGTACGCTTCACCTCCACCCAGACTGGGAGCTAGCGGGTCTGTGTTCTAATTCTACCATTTACCAGTTTATCTGATTGGTTGGGCAAAGCTACCCTCTGCAATAGCCTCTTCTCATTTCTAAAATATACAAAAAAATTGCTTGATGTTTTAAAGTCCCTTCTAGTGCCACATTTCATGATTCTTTAAGGTTTAGTGTGCAGAAGGATGATACTAATTCCTCCAAAATATTCCGTTGCCCTAAAATATTTCAAAACATACCAGTTACTACTTTCCAAAAAAAACCAAGTGGGGATATTTTTCTCTTCTTCCACTTCCTAATTAGAAGTGAATGAGCCCCGTGGTTGGCCACAGAGTCTCTATCTCCTACCTTCTTTTTCCTCCTGTCCAACCTCAAACTGCCGTTTGTCTTTCAGCACTTGGAGGAAAACTCTAGGAAGTTTTGTAAATCCCTGAGTTTGTCACACCCACGCTTAAAACAGAGCCGAGTTAAAAGGTGTGAGTGGTCTAATGGATTTATATGTTCAGTGGCACACGGAGGAGATGTTTGAGGAAGAAGGAGGTAGAGGGTTGGGGGGACCCAACGCTAAATAGTGTTTCCAATTAACAGAAGTGTAAGGTCAGGGAGAACCTCCCTCCTGGATGGAGTTCTCCACCACCTGACGAGCTGATTAAATATCACTGAGCAAAAAGTAAATGTTTACTCCAAGCCAGGTGCTTGGACTCCATAGAGCTATATTAGGCATGAGTAAGTGGTTTAATTGACTCACCTTTATTCAACTGTTTGTATGTTCCCTGTAAGTGCCTGTCAGGGAGGATCTTTTGTGTTTCCCTTTTAACATCTGGCTCATGCAAACATAAACTCATCTTACAGCATTAAGCGAGGATCTTGCTTTAGATTCTGACGTTCTTTCTCAAATTCTCGATTCTTCTCAAATTTGTATTAAAATGATAGAGAAATAGAGTTAAAGAGTGTCACTCTGGCTGGCTACTTAATCAAAATTCATGGAATCGTATTTTGTCATGTGTCCTTATATATTAAGTGTTGTTTGTTTTTATCTCTTAAAGATGAAATCCTAGCTAAACACTGTGGACTCAACGAGACCTATGAAATCACCCAACTGCAGTATTGATCAGAATTTCTGCAAGGGAAATCCTTGCTGATGTGTGACTATCTCGCATAGACATTTCTTAATAAAGGAATTTGTGGTCAGTGCGACATGTTAGACATGGTTGACTCCATTCTTCTTTTCATTGTGTGGTTTTGCTGTTGTCGTATCTACTTTCTAGGCATTTTTTCCCCAAATATGTACCCATTAATTCATCTGCTTAGAGTAGTTGAGATGGAAAAGTATCTGATGGAGATCTCCAAAATTCTCACCATCAAAATGACTGTGGTCATGTGTTTGAATCCCACCACTGATTTCCTTTGTCTTTCTCCACTTCTGACTCTCTCTGTCTCTCAGTGGTTATCTTGCAAATACAACTTACTTGACTTGGAATTCATGGTTAAGTCAGAAGTCATTGTAGCTAGTGATTCACAGTCTTTGTTTTGAAGACACTATGAGGGAATATAGAAGCACAGTTTTTAATTATAATAAATATGAATTAGTATTTTATTTACTCAAGTGCCATACATATAAGTATAGGGTGCTCATATGTAATAATCTCAGCCTAGTTCTCTGAGAATTTTTTCAAATTCATTCTCTAGCAAAATATTTCCCTAAAGTGTGTCCACAGAACATTATATCTCCAGTGTTTCTTGAGAAAAAAGTGCCACAGTCTAATATGTTTACAAACCCCTGCACATTCTTTCTCTTTCCTTGGGAGTAATCATTGGCATTAGCAGATTTAGCACTAAGAAATTCTACAGTGGAGGAACTCATTTACTTTTAACTCAGTGTTCCTCAAAATTATTTGACCTATGCCCTCATATCCCTGCTTTTACTTGTTCCTTCTTCTTTCCTTAGAAAATATTAATACTTGAGAAATGGACTCTAGATATATGATCCTTATGAAATAGGGATAGTAATTGCTATGGTTGGTTTGACCGCCTCCAGATCTTATGTTGAAATTTGATCTCCAGTGTTGGAGGTGCGGTTTAATGGGAGGTGATTGGATGAAGGGGGTGATCCCCTCATGAACAGATTAATGACTTCCTTGGGAGGGAAGGACTGAGTAACCACTGGTTCTATTACTTCCTGAGAGAGGTCTCAAGGGAGCTGATTGTTAAAAAGAGCCTGGCACCTCCCCCTGCTTCCCTCCTCTCTTGCTGTGTGATCTCTGCACTCACCGGCTCCCCTTCCCCTTCCGTAAGACTGGAAGCAGCTTGAGCTCCTCACCAGACTCAAATCCCAACACCAGGCAGCCTGCAGGACAGTGAGCCAAATAAACTTCTGTTCTTTGTAAATTTCCCAGGCCCAGGTATTCTTTCATAGCAACACAAAGGGGCTAAGACAGTAAATTATCATTTGTTGAGCATCTACTATGTGCCTGGAACTGTTCTAGGTACTTTAGGTGTTGTGATAGCTAGGTATCTGTTTGGGTGCTTTAACAGAGGCTAAAACAGCTGCTTTAACTTAATCTATCATTTAAACAAGATAGTTTTTTTTTTCTCTCTCACATAAAATGGCAAACAGTGTAGGAACTTCAGGGCAACAGTCTTTCCCGGGGTGGTCCGAGAGTTCAGATACTTTCTGGGATGTTGCTTCCCTGTCCTTCAAAGTGTCCCTTCTCTGTAGGATTGAAACTGGCTCATCACCCCTCATCCACATCACATTCTCTAGAAAAGAGAAAAAGAAAATACAAGGCAAACAGCTTTCTTTTAAAAAAAAATTTATTTTTAATTATCATGGGTATATAATAACTGTGCATATTTATAGGATACATGTGATGTTTTGATACAGGCATATGATGTATATTAATCAAATCAGGGTGATTGAGGTATCCATCACCTCAAGCATTTAACATTTCTTTGTGTTCAAAACATTCCAATTCTATCGTTTTAGTTATTTTAAAGGATACTCTCACTAATTGATTATAGTCACTTTTTTGTGCTATCAAATATAGTTCATTCTACCTAACTATACTTTTTACCCCCATTAACCATCCCTGCTTCGTCCCTTCCTCCCTGCTACCCTTTCCACCCTCTGGCAACTGTTATTCTACTGTCTGTCTCCATGAGATCAGTTGTTTCAATATTTATCTCCCATGTATGAGTGAGAACACATGAGATTTGTCTTTCTGTGCTTGGCTTGTTTCACTTTATATAATGTTTTCCAGTCCCATCCATGTCATTCTAGATGACAGGATTTCATTCTTTCTGTGGCCATATAATATTCCATTGTGTATATGTGCCACCATTTATTCATCCATTCATCCACTGATGGACATTTAGGTTGACTCTAAATGTTTGCTATTGCGAATCGTGCTGAAATAAACATGGGAGTACAAATACCTTTTCAGTATATTGAATTCCTTTCTTTTGGACATAGACCTTGCAGTGGGATTGTTGGACCATATAGTAGTTCTATTTTCAGTTTTCTGAGGAATCTCCATACTGTTCTCCATAGTGGTTGCATCAATTGAGAATCCCAACAACAGTGTACGAAGGTTCTCCTTTCTCCACATCCTCGCCAGCATTTGTTATTGCCTGTCTTTTTGATAAAAGCCATTTTAACTGGAGTGAGATAATATCTCATTATAGTTTTGATTTGCATTTCTCTGATGACTAATGATACTGAACATGTTTTCATATGCCTGTTGGCCATTTGTATGTCTTCTTTTGAAAAATGTCTATTCAAATCTTTTAGGGTAAACAGCTTTTTCTGTTAAATATCTGGTCTGGATTAGGCCCATAGCTCATTGCCCATAATTTTATTGTCATAGCCACACCCCAGTTTACAAAGAAGTCTGGGAAATAGAGCCTCTTCCTGGGGAACATATGTCCACCTCAAACTTAGGAGGTTCTAGTATTTAATAGGAAGAAGGGAAAAACGAATCTTACAAGACAATCACTCTTCTCTGCTGTGATTTTACCTCCTTAAATCCTATGACCAATCTCATGAAATAAGCACTTTTGTCTCCATTTTAATAATGAGAAAAATTAAGCTACAGACAGGGTAAAACTAAAGTCACATAGTAACTAGTGGTTTTAGGCTTTGATACTCAATTCCACATCCTGGATGCTTAAATAATACACAGAGTTGGAATGCTCTTCCAGAAAATTTCTAGTATTTTTCACCATTCTTGGGTCTACCCTTTCCTAAATTTAAAAGCTATCCATTTTCCAAGTCTGTGTGGCAAAGACTCTACTTTCTTCACCCAAACCATTCCTCCTTTTTTTCTGGGCATGTGTCTAAACTGTATTTCTCAACTTCTCTTGGATGAGGCCATATGACTAAGAATCTACCCACTGGTATACGATAAGATCCTGTGTGCACCACCTGTAGGCCCAGCCTGTAAAAACCTCCCATGCACGCTCCTCTGTGCCCTTCTCTCCAGCTAGCTGAATTGGAAATGACACCCAGGACAACTGGCAGGCCACATGTCAGATAGCTGGGCCTTTCTCAGCCTGAGTCTTTGAATGACTGTGGAGTAGAGCCACCCTCAGGATGTGATTTCTCACCTAGTCTTGTTATGTGAACAGAATATAAACTTCTCCGTCACTTCATTCATTTTAAACTTTTTGATCTTTTTGTTTTAGTGGTTAGCCACCTCTAAATAATATCGTGTAATCAATTAGCATGATGCCATGGATGACAAGTCGACAACCTGACTTAAATTCCTGTACTTACTATTCTCTATTGATGTGGCCTTGGGTAATTTGCTGAATCTCTGTGAGCCTGAATTTTTCTCAGCTTTAAAATAATAATCATAGAGTTGTCATAAAAAGCAAATTATTCTCCCTAAAAAGTCCTATTGCCTGTTACTTATTCCATTCCAGTGATCCATTTGTGCTTATTCTAGTTGCTCCACTGTTTAAAATATAGATGCCTTAGAGCATGAAAACATTTTAAAAGAAATGTGTCTTAGGTTTCTATATTTACATTAGAGAACTTCCACATTTATTTTAAGAATTTTTTAAAAGGCGTGTCAATAAAATGAGCCAGTATCAGTTTTGGAATCATTTGATCAACTTGAATAAAAATAACTATTTGACCACATAGTACTCTATTACCTCTCTGAGGCTTGGATTAAGCATCAGTAATTTTGTAATAATAGTAGTCCCACTTTGGGGATTGCTAGGATTAAGTAAAATTCTTCAAATCTGTAAAATCTCCTTGTACCTTGGTGATTTCCCTTCTCTCCCTGGGTAGATTTCCATATGGAGCACTTTTAGTCATTTTGGCTGGACCACAGTCACCTTTATTTCTTCAAATGTTAGAGCTGAATAGTAGTAACTGATAATTTGGAATCTCTGGAAAGCAGATTTTATTTCTGATTGTAATGCTGAATCATTCTCCCAACAAGCCAGTGGATATGGGGTGCTTTGTAAAGAATGAAGTTGGTCTGTTGCCATAGTACCAAGACAGAGGACAAATGACCGTTGTCCTGCCTAACCAGGCAAGTCATGGTCACAGAGTGTCCATCTCACAGCAAAACAAGGCTAATTTCGTTGAGGGATAGAAATGTTGTAGGCGATCTAATTGTCTCTAGTATGTGCCTTTGAATGTTTCTTCTCAAGTAGGACATGGTATACTCTGCAAGAGAGGATTCCCATTGGGAAGGCACAAGGTCAAACAACATTCAGACTCTACACTCACTTCACCTGCTGAAATCTCACTTGTTAGGGAGCTACAGATGCTGATCCATTAGCTTCTCCTACCAAATTGTGTCATAAAAGGGATGCAGTGGTTATAAATTGCACTAATCATGTACACCTTGGCTTACCTTGTTGCATAAAAATAGGCAAAGCGTATTAGTCCTTGTATAATCTTTTTAGTAGAAAGGCAAAATTGTTGGGAAGCAGTAAGTAAAATTGTGTTTACAGTTACATTTGTTTTTTCTTTTTTGCTTCCGCTCAATGCAGTGTCTATATGAAGTTAATAGATTTTAACTCAACTCACTAGCAACCAACAACTTCACACTCGAGTGCATAAAAAACATTGGGGCTTAAGTGTTGATTTTGTTGCCAAGTATTCCCTTCAGGAATCCGTGTAGACTGATCATTTAACTGGGAAATTGTGTGTGTTTTAACTTTTCCTTTGTATGAGAAATCACAAAGTCTCAATTTATTGGTGTTTCTCATTTAATCTTTTGCCTTATTGAATGTCACTCTGAACTCCCTATTTCATTTAGCTTTTGCGGTGAAAAATCACTCTAAATACTACTGAGCCACTTTTCTTCTTTATTAAGAAAATATTGGGTTAGATTTAATTCTTGATAGCTAAAAATTTGGAGCACTGTAATCTATTTAAATATTATATAATATTAAACTAATATTTAAGTATTAATTTCTACTTTGGAATAGAAACTATTTTGAGAATATAATAAGAGCTACGGATAATCTTCTCAGAAATGAGAGAGAGAATTTGCATACAATTTATAGATCTCAACTGCACACCTTTGAGCTCATGGCAATAGACCCCAGATTGAGAGTCCCTGGCATAGAGTGTTTTGACATTATCATTCTGGACATTTGTTCTTGTAGTAATAAAAATATAGGCAGAGAAAGGGGAATTTGGAAAAAAATCTTCATTTATTCTTTAAAAATTCAGAGTACATTAAAATGAAAATGTTTGTTCATGTGTAGGATGGGGAAGTTATGTGTTAATTTTTGCTCTTATTAGAATGTGTCTAATCCATTTGCATTTTTCTTTTAACCCTTTGCACTCGGAAGTTGAGTGTGACTTGACACACCAAAAATTATAGAGAGTAAAATTAATCTTTGAATGTATCAATAATTTGAAATATTAAAAAATCCAAATAAATAAGTTTGTATGAAAAAAACTCCAGTTTTTTATTCTACTGCCGCACTTTGTAAAATCTGGGGCATTTAAAAAAATTAAATCCCGAGTAGAATAAAGAAATCGAAAAAAATAAAGAAATCGAAAAAAAAATCCCAAGCGAGTGCAAAGGGTTAAAAGCAGAGTGTCCAAAGAGTAAGTCTGATTAACCAAGGGTTTTGGGGAGTTGATTCAAATAGGTGAGCTGTATTTTAAGTGCTCTTCTTAGTATCCCTTGAACTCAGCATATGGAAATAAATGCCAGACGTTTTCCTCAATTTCCCAAAAATAAATATAAATAGTTAAAGGGCATTTGGTGTTTGGTTTTTTTTTTTTTTTATTTCCAGCCAACTCAAAGTACGTTCTCTGTTCTTGTTCTCTTTGCCACTGGTTCTCAGTGGGTATGGCACAGCTCCCAAACTGGGGGTTGGTTTGGGAATCCATGGGTTTGTTGTCAAAGTGTCAGGAGGTACCACAGTAGCTACTTAGATGGCAGAGTCAGGATTGCCAAGAAGACTTTTACTTCTTTTTTGTAGCTCTCATGACTTTGTAATGTCCCTGAAGACATTCATGTAGGTTAAAATCCTATTCATAATGATCAAGCTAGATTATGACTTCATTTTCCAGATAATCACACACAGAAAAATGTTATGGTTTTAATACACTCTGAAATTTTTCAAGAGTGCTTGAAACTGCCGTATATATTGAGAGAAGGTTGTTGTTTGATTTGGTCAAGAACTTTACTAAGAGTTGTTTTCCATATTGGGAAATCATACCACGAACAATAATATCGTTCATGGTATTGAAGTCATCAAGATAACACACTTGTATTAATGTACATTTGGAACTATCAGATTCATGATTCCATGTATAGCTGCAAGGTTTGCACTACTTAATTGCGTGTTCTAATATAGTTATCCCAAACATTTACATACTTAAATATTTATTATTGCTTTTTTCTATTCTATTTTATCCTGTAATTTAAACTGTAAATTATAATGTATTAAATAAGTCAAAATTTCTTTGAGAAAAGTGTTCTCAGGCAAATATCCTTGGTCTTTCCTTGCTAAAGTAAATTCACTCACACTAATTCTGGACTTTTGTGGTTACTCACAGCCATGTTGTTAGAGAAACAAGTGAATTACTACCTTCCCAGAGCTGAACTTAAGGGACAAGTTTGACTAGTGATTGGCAAAATAGTAGAAATTTATTTCTTTTGTTCCCAATACAGTCACTTGTGAAATACCTTAAACTAAAGCAATGAAATTATTTAGGAAGAGAAATTGGAGCGTTTGAGTTCATTTTCTCTCTTTGCTCTTCGTTTCAGAAACCCTCTGTAATGCAAACTTGAATAAAGTGGAAATTTTGCAAAAGTGACATGTGGCAACCTAATTTAGTATAAAGCCAGGGAACCTGGGAATACTTTTAACTTCAAAGCTTGCATTTTATTCCTTCCTTATTCTGCTCCTTTCAAAGCGTTCTTTAGCCACGCACCAAGTTTAAACAATGACAAATCAAATGCCTAGAGCCAAAAATAGTGTTCTAATATTTCCACACAATTAATTCCTGCTCCCTGATCAGCACTGGGATATTTTGTGTTCTTGAAGAAGAGTCTCAAAGCCCGACACCAGGCTGAAGTCTGTGTTTGTCCAGGACTCCCTCGACAACCCCTGGTGATCTGTGCCTCATTCTGATGTCCCTGGCCATTCAACATATCTGTAAAGTGAATTTGTATCCCTGTTTTCAATCAGTCATCCTATCCTAGTGACTTTTCCTTTCCACCATTCCAGTAAGCTACTCCAAATCCTTGTTCCCTGTTTCAAAAGCAACAATCCTTGTTACAACAAAAGTAGCTCATGTTTCTTAGATGCTCATACATGCTGGAAACCAGAAAAATATCCTACCTGCGTTGCCTCGTTTAGCTTGCTTAATTACTTATGACATAAGCTCTGTTATTGTCCCCATCATACAGATGATGACATGGACATTGCTGGTTTACACGTGCCCCATCCAAAATTTATGAAACTGAGTCCCCGTTGTGACTGAGGAAATGATTAAGTCAGGACGGCTCTACCTTCGTGAATGGATCAGTGTCTTACATTACAAAAGGGGTGGAAGGAAGTAGCTTAGTGCTTTCTGCTCTTGCTCTTCTACCTTCTGCCATGTGAGAGCACAGCAAGAAGGCCTTCACTAGACCCTGAGCCTGTTGGCACCTTGATCTTGGACATCCCAGGATACAGAACAGTGGGAAATAAATTTATGTTATTTGTAGTTAACCAGACTGTGCTATTTTGTCATAGCAGCACAAAGAGACTAAGTCAGACTGTCAAGAATGTTTCCAGTCTCACTTGGCAAAGGTCACACAAGAAGTCTGTTTGATTCCAAAGGTCTCTTTACCGTCATGTTTTCCTGGCTTTTATTTCTATATACTTAGATTGCTGAGTTATCTTTCCAAGAGGCATTGCTGCCTTGAATCTCAGTCTTTAGGGATCACTTCTATTCTGTTGATGAATTAAGCACAGATCACAATATCCAGTCTAACCCCTCTCCAGAGTTGATGTCTGTCCCCTACTCAAAAATCTATGACACATCAAGTCCAAATTCCTTAGTCTCACATGATAATCTGATCCAATCCTGCCTCTATGTTTCCACCTGTCTTGTTTACTTATTTGTTGATTTTATTTAGTTGTTTCCTTTATAGTATGATCTTCCTACCTACCTACTGCCACCCCTTGTTTCTGTCTGTGCACATGTTCCCATTGCCCCAAGTCCTTTGATGGCAGGAAACTCCTTTTTACTGCTGTTGATCTATCTTTTCCCTCCTTATCATGTCCTCCTGGCATGTGATTGTATAATGAATTCGTTTCTATGTTTTCTTGAAAAATCTAGTCACGATAAGGTTTTGGGGTCCCATAAATATTTTGCAATGTATTATTAATAATTAAGTGGTTCTATTTAGTGTTCATGTTGAGTTCTCCATTTCTTGGGAAGATCCAATCCCTCTTTTCTCTATGCTTCCATTGTGCCTTGGACGTATCTCTATTACAGCCCTTCCTAATTATCTGTGTGTTCGTGTTTACTAGACTACAGACTACAAGACAGGGTCCATGCCTCGTTCATCTTTGTATCTTTTCAATCACTGTATAATTGTTGAGTAAGTGAAGAAGATACTGGGGAAACAAACTCCAAGGATCTTGTGGGTTTTATACTTTTGTTCTGGGTTTTGTAAAAGATACTGGCTGTAAATGAATTAGTACCCTCCTGCCCAAACCCTTACCCTCGTTGAGATGGTTCACCCAGTTCAGATGGTATGATAGAGTGTGTAAACACTTAATCCGCCTTAAAATGCTACCAGGTAACAACAATGTCGTCTTGACGTCAAAGGCTGGAAAGCAAACAGTGTATAATGTATGATTGCTCTTGCTTGGGGCAGAGAGAGCAGATTTAAGAAAGAACAATACAATAAGATGAAATTTGGCCATGATACAAGGTTAATGTCTCCTCGCCTCCTAAAGAGTACCAAGGGATCGTTTGTCATCCTAGCTGTTGGGGTTTAGAGCTTGTTTCTTATCCAACTGACTGCCTTCCACAGAAAGCTCTTCCCTAGAGATGCCCTAATAAGCCAGTGTGTCCAGTGTGGGTGAGATTTGCCCTGGCTGTCCTTATCCAAGTGGTGACTTAAGCCCATCTGAAGTCCTTCATTAATGCAGGCAGTGACCAAGCCCATGGCGGCACTCACTCCTGAAGCTGAAGACTTGGAGAAGGAGCCTGATTTTTCATCACAGTGATTGTTGTTTTCAATAAGATGTTTACCTTTTCAGTTTTCTCTCTGCCAAGTACAAATCAGTGTATTTCCAACATCCCAGAGTCTTTGCTGTGCTTTTCTGGCTTCTGCTCCTTCTCTGTAATTAACAAGCTACTGCGGAAGAGCTTTTCAACCGATGTGGGGGGAAGATCTCTAAGGAGGAGATGGGCTGTCCCACATCTCCAAATCCTCCGCCAGCCATCTCCTGTTAGGTCGCCAAGGAGGGGACATTTGAGATCAGTGAATAGTCTATGAGTAATTGCGTTTGGTCTCAAACCTGTACACAGTTTCCTATGCCAGGGAGCAGGGCAAGACCACATAAGCTCTATTTAGGATTCTTTTTCCTCTTTAGTCAAAAGCTTACAATGTAGGACAGGTGACTAACTTGTTTCTTAGACCCTTCTTCCTAGGCTAACACATTGACCTTGGCCTCCTGGATTTTACCTCCTAAATTTGCAACCAAAAACATGGACACAAAAGGTGTGTGGCAGTCTTGGCCTAATCTGAGCCCTCCATATCTTCTTTTATTCTATCCAAACCACTGGCATTGCAAGGACTTCCAAGGGACCTTCCAAGAGAAAGGTTACTACAGACTTTTGTCACCACACTGTGACCCTGAGGAGGAAAGAAAATACAGAAAGTTTACCCCAAAGGCAAGAGAAGACATAGCTCTACTTCTTTCCTTCACTTGACCCCTCCGTAGATTGTGGGTCCTTCTTCCATTTCTGAACTTCTCCCCTTTGGGTGGAATGCATGTGTGTGTTTACAAATTCACAAACATGAGCAGATCTTGGGCTTCCTAAAGGTCAGAGTGTATCATCAAGTCTTCGTTTGCAGAGGACGAAAGCTTCTGTAGTGTCAAATCTTCCCATTTATGCACAGATACACTAACATAAAAAAGCTCTGATCAGGATGAAAGCAAGGGCACACTCTCTCTCTTTTTCTGCTTTTGTGGCCGCATCTAGAGCTGGTAACACCATCAGTGGGAGGCTGACATGTGGTCTAAGAATATACCCTCTCCCTTTCTCTCCCAGTCCACCAGCAACTTTTGATAGTGTCTCAAATGAAGTTCATATGATAGTAATATAGTCAGAGGTAATGACATGATTAGATTATCCCTTTTCCCCAATCCCTGCCCTGTAATCTTTTTGGCTGAGTAGAGCTGGGTGTTCTGGCCTCTGTGAGCCCGGAAGCTAACACGAGGTGTTTCCTTCCACTTGGTGGCGCTGTGCACATACGTGCCTGAGGGGAGAGAGGGCGCTGCCCCAGCAGGCTCTCTGCTCCAGCTGTTCAGATTCGGCAATCTCTCCAGTGCACGCACCATCCTGGCTTCATGCGGCGATGCCTTCCCCCTGATGGCAGTAAAATTTTAATTAGTGGGCAACGTGCATTCCTCTGGAATGGAATGCACACATGGCAGGAAGTGAAGAGAACACGTCCCCAGTCCCAGTTTCATTGTCCACCAGCTGTGTGGTCCTGGGCAGATGGCTCTGTTTTGCTGTGTCACAGTTGTTGACTGGGTAAAGCGGGGAGTAATCCCTGGTCTACTTTTCCCTCAAGTTTGGTGGAAGCGTGATTTAAAATTATACGTGAAAGTGCCTGGGGAATTGAAGCAGCGGGCAAATGCATATCAGAATACTTGTTGAATTCTGTCTGTTTTCTCAAGGTATTCAGGCTTTCTCACTTGCCAATCCATTTTCCACACTGCAGCCAGAATGGTTTTTCTCAGTGCAAATCCGATCATACCCATCCCCTGCTTAAAACCCTAAATGTCTTCTCCCTTCCAGAGAAGAAAAGTCACTACTCCTTAAGAGGCTCACAAAGACCTTTACAATCTCCACCCTTCATCTTTGGCCAGTGATGTCTTTGTGCTGCTATTAAAATAATCACATAATGCTTTGAATGTCAAAGCATTTTCTCTCTCGCTTTTCAGGTCTTGGCCATGTGGTTGTCCCAGCCTGGAACAAGCTTCCCCTTTCCTTTCTCTGCTGACTCCTACTCACTGTCCACACTCCGGCACAGAGTCGCCTCCGGTGGGAATGTTTCCCTGGTCCTCTATTAGCAGCTCTGATTTATGCTCCCACGATACTCGGTTCTGCCTCCAGATAACGTTTTATCTCATTATTTCTCTTCCATAAAAGCACAGTCATCATCTGTATAACTCAATATTGCAATTCTGGCAGCAAGCACAGTCTCAAGCTCCTAAAAAATGCTCAAGACGTATTTGTTGAATGGCTAATTAGAGAGTGCATTCATTTCCTAGTGCTTCCATACCAAAATCCCACAGGTCAGGTATCTTAAAACAACAGAAATGTATTCATTCATACGTCTGGAGACTGGAAGTCGGAAATGAAGGTGTGGGCATGGATGTGCTTCCTTTCACACTTGACATGGGATCTTTCCTTGTCTCTGTCTGGCTTCTGGTGGTGGCCATTGGTGTTTGGCATTTGATAGCTTGTTCCTGTGTCACTCTCATGTCTACCTCTGCGATCACATAGTGTCATCCCTGTGTGTCTTTGTTTTCACATAGCATTTTCTCTACTTATAAGGACACCAGCCATATTGGATTAAGGCCTCCTCTAATGACCTCACCTTAACTTGATAACATCTACAATGACCCTATTTCTGAATAAAGCCACACTCACAGGTACTGGACGTTAGGACTTCAACATTATCTGTTGGGTGAGACACAATCCAACCCATAAGAGATTGCTTAAACCAGTTGATTATTAATTAATGTAAGTTACAGACAGAAAAAGTTTGCCCTGATTATGATACAAACATGTATAACTCTAATCAAAATACTTGCTTAAATAAAGAATATTTGTAACGTATATGTGTGCATATATGTGTATATGTACATGCACACATGCGTTAATTATGTTGTACAAAACCCCCAAAGGCTAATTGCCCCAAATAGGAAAGATTGTGTGATTTGTCAAAAGCATTTTAAAGACATTGGCCTTTTTCAGATATAAATTTTGGAGATGACAAGAAATACATTTCTCTGCCAACTTTCAGGATACTAAATCAATTCTGTATAGTTGAAAAAGTTAAGAATTCTGAGATTAGTGGCTGCTTAACATCATCCTACGTGGTTGGATGTTTCCTTCTTTGTCACTTTCCTGTCATCTGTCCTTAGGTGTCTTTTCCTTCCAGAGGATTCATATATACACTAGGTTTTTTTTCCTTAAGCCTCAGATTATGAAAAGCAAGGTTAGATGACAAAAAGTAAATGATCTGCTAAATTACGCCCCAATTTATAGCATTCAGCAGTGCCGAAACCAAGCAGAGACTTTCATGAGATAAATTATATCTTTAGTGACTAACATTGAGTAAGAAGGACTGAGGTAGAAATTTCTTTTGATTTAACTAAAAACTTTGAAGGTGGTGCCTTTGGGAAACTAGTAACTTGCCTCGTTTTGCTAATGTTCATTGTAATTCATGGTAATATTGGGGTCAGGTACTGCCCTAAAAGTCCATGTTTGGCTCTTTGCAAGCTTTAGAGCTGTTAAAGCCATTCCTGCAAGAAGCCAGGAGTGAGTAATCCTTCAGATTGGTAGGAGCAAGAATCTATGCTATAAACTGACTTTGCTGAAACACACATTTTAGGGACTGTGCGTGTCTGTCTCAGGCAAAGAAGATTATAGGTTAGTAACTGACCAATGCACTTTTGCAAATCCCATCCCCTGGGGTTTTCTTACTTAGAGTTTCAGATGAATTTAGCCAAATACCAACCTTATCCCTTCCCTACTTTTCCTAAGCATTTATGGCTTTTAATTTTAGCATTGCAAATGATGGTAAGAGACGGAAGGAGTGTTCAAGGAGAACTGGCTTTAGGTCATTGCATTTCTTCAAGGCATTTTGCAGATTGTATTCATGTTTTAAAAGTCTAAATCAGAGACCTTTAACACTAACAATCTTGGGTGTGCTTGTGGGCAAGCATACCACCATACGGCAAAAGGGAGAGTTGCTAAAACCGTAAATAACAAAGAGGAAGGTTAAACAGCAAATTAATTGAACCCTATACAGGATACTAACAATACCTTAATTTTGGGAGACATTTGTTCCCAAAATTTCTGCCTAGATAAAGCTATTGGGACTTACAGGTGTATTTGGTGGGCATGCTTCTGAGTTATAAAATATTAATACTTTGCAAAATAAAGCATGCTTATGAAAATGCAGTTATGCTTCCATTTTCAAAGGAATATGGAAGTGAGGAATAAATATAGAAATCCTTAGTTAAATAGCAGGAAATTGGAATTAAATAGAAATAGCCTGTATTTTTGTCTATGCATGTTCTATTCATGCTAACGCCCCTATTCTCCCACTTTACCTTCCATAAACTGCAGGGCAGAAGCTACATTTTTCATCTTTATGTTCAGCAAAGTATCCATAAAATCTAATGCCCAGTTACCACTCAAGTGTGATGAAAAAAAAAGGAGCTTCAGAAAAGAATTGCCACTTCTTTTGAATCTGTCTAATTATTAATATGTCAATTTCCATGGTAGAGGTCGTACAAACTTGTGGCTGATTATATTTTTGTTTCTTCAAAGTCTAGTTACACTAATGTGTGAAAAGCACTTAAAATCCCCAAGAGAAAGGCGTGAAAGTAAATAAAAAGTGCGTGCTATTTATATTAATGCCTTTGTTGTTATTACTATTATTGTCTTATTCCCATGGGTATTGGAGGATTGAATTTAAATGTTGATAAAACACCTAATGAGCATCCTTCTGTGATAGGAATAGCATACAATGATAATTATTTCCTTCCTTGTGCATTATTACTGAGGTTGTCACTAATCAGGAACTGTGAACTCTCAACATTTTTTTGCAGCCATCTCATTAAAAAGGCTTCTGGATTTTTTTTTTTTCTCTCTGTAGGCTGGAAACTAACAAAAACAGTGATTTAAGGGCACTCAAAGAGAAATTAAAAAGGCAAGGTTTTTACTTTTGTATGTGTGTGTTTTAAAAATAACCAGCTCAACACTGAGTAATAAATAAGTTTCAAATTAAATTCCCCTTTTTGGCTAATTATATGAGGTTTTTTTTCCCTTTTTTTTTTTTTTTTTTTGGTAATTGGACTGACTACAGCCATTATTTTTTGGTCCCAACAAGTCAAGGATTGCCCCTTAACTTTTTAGAAGAAATAAAGATGTGGATAGAAAGAAGTAAAGGACTGTTATGTAGGGATTATTATGGACTGTGCATGCCTCTTTCATGTGTGCTGTTTCCAAGATATCCTTGTGAGGTCCGTATTACGACTTCCTTCTGAAGGATGAGAACAAGTTTCAGAATAAGTGCTTGACTTTCTAATGTCCTACGACTACTGAAATAGGCAATGTTTTAATGCAGCATTTGAATTGCCTGGTTCTTAAGGATAAGCTCTTTTCTGTATACTACAGGAATTATTAAAAAGGTGTGAGATCACCATATGAAACTTACACCTTAACGTAAATGCAAATACAGCAAAGCAGAGAAAAGAATGTCCTCCAGCCCTGGAAAGAGACAAGAACCAAAAAGTTACAGATCTACTCTGGCCCTGGACTTTAGAGGTGCTGTAATTTTAAAATAATTATAAATATTTAGATGTGCCTTTTTTGTTCCCTGTTCACTAAGTCCTGTCCTGATTCTCTGGCTAAGGATGTAGGAAAGTAGCTCTCTCTGATAAATTGTTGTGTTTGTGTGTGAATGAATGGAAGAACACATCTGAGATTATGTAGTGTTTACTGCTTTGCTATTAGCACAATGGGCTGTCTTTATGGAGTGTAATATTTAAATCTGTTCACCAGTGCATTTTTAAATAGAGAATTCGCTTCCAATTTTCACTTAAAACTATCTTTTATTTTAATTAACAGGAAAGCAGTTTAATCATCCATCTTTATAGCTAAGGGAGTTTTTACAGGCATATAATACTGTCAGATTCCAGGATATATAAGTGAGAAATAGAAAGACAATTTTAAGGAGGAAATGGGCCTTTCTTCCTTTTTGTGCTTGCTTCCTTCCTCCCTCCCTCCCCCCTCCCTCCCCTCCATCTATCCCTCCGCCACTCTTTTCCCATGAAGAGATTGTTCTAGAAGCTAGGAAGTTTCATTGATGGTGTGTGATTTCACAGGCTGGATTCCATCTCAGAACATCTGTCCAATTCAGACCTGTCTTAAGCTTTATTCCAACATCATTACTCCAGGGCTCCCAGTTATATGCATGTATGTTTTTGTAGTGGTAGGGAAAAGGATTTCTATAAGCATCTGTGAGTTAGAATCAGTGGTGTGTTGGCTTAACAACCAGCTCTTAGGGGACAGTGGAGGGGGAGGAGTATGGAAAGAGCAGGTATAGGGAAGGCCCTGATGTCTACTGTTTGCCAAACTCTTAAGTGTAAATATTCCCACCATGGCTAACTTCAAGGTTATTTTTTCCCATTACATTTCATCAGGGCTATAGAAGATATTATAAAGGAAGAAAGCAGTGACAGGAAGCTATGTGGTTCAACTGATACTTATGAGCTGAGATAGCCTTTCGTTTATGCAATGCCAATAGCTATGGGTTGGTATAGTACTGTTTCCTCCAATAAACATTTTCATTCTTTCTTAAAGAGATAATAATAGACACTGATGACCTGTTTTAGGAGATACCATTTTTTTATTTTTTCACTCATCATTAATGCTTTGCATGAAAACTAGATGTATGAAAGGAACCGAGGATTTTTACATTTGTTATATCATCTCCTGTTTTTGAGAATGAAATGTTTGTTTTGCTAATATGTTTTCCTGATTAAGAAATTGAGGCAGGAGGCTATTAAAAGTTTTTCTCAAGGCAATACAGTGGTAGACTAGAAATTGTCAAATTAAAGAGAGGTAATTTTTTAGATCTGTTCATAGTGTTCTCAGAAATGGGTTAAAGCACAGGTTTTACATTTTTTATGGGCCACAATTAGTTATATTAGAGGCAATTTTTTTGGGGGGGGAAAAATATATAGTACCTAATGAATGTAGCTTTGCCAATTTAAAAATAAAAATCAAGATAAAAAAACTTTGCCAATGAGCTGTGCCCAAGTATATAGGTGGTTAGTTCCACATCTTGAATCTTGTTACTCATAAGTTGTATGAAGAAAAGAGTCATTTTTCTGCCTTGCTCACTGTCACAATTTTAGTCTCTACATGGTGACTACATATAGAAGACACTCAAAAATATTTTTAAAATAAACGAATCAATGTAAATGATAAGAAACCAGTGCTAAGTCTATGCATTATTTCCATAGCATCTTTCAATTTTAAGTATAATTGCCCATTAGGTAGGATGCGTAGAAACTGTTGTCCTAGAAGTGGTTTAAAATCTCTCTATAGGCAAAAAATAAAAGTTGAAATAGTTTTTCTTCAAGATAAAGGCTTTCAGATGGCGGAATATTTTTTATGCACACATAGTAATCGATTGGACCATGGCAGAAGATAACAAAAAGAATCCAATTGTTTTTATTATTTCTGTTCTTCTCCAAGGAAACTTTACCCCTGCCAGTTCTTATAGATGTTATTATCACTCATTCATTTATTCATTCTTTTATTTAAGAAATATTTATTGTGCCAGGTACTATTTAAATGGTGAGGATACCAAAATGTACAAGACATATACAAAGAGATCCTCCTTCTCAAGGCCCTCACCTTCATGAGAGATTAAGGTCATACACAAAAGAAAGGCTGGATATTGATTAGTATTTTTCAGATAATTAAAGTAGGATGATGTAACCTGAAAATAACTAGGTGACTATTTTAGATCGGGTGTTCATGAATGAAATAACATTTAAAGTGAGATCTGAATGATAAGGGAAACAAAATCATGCAAAGATCAAAGGGTGGAGGAATTTTAGAGTTGGCAAATATTCAGTGTGATAACCCTAAGGCAAGCATGAACCTCTTTCTGATTCTCGAACAGACCACAGGCTGGAGGATGAAGCGTAAGATGAAAGTTGGCATAAGATGGGGTTGGAGAGGGGTATAGGAAATGATTGGGGGTGGGGGAGCTTTCTAGCCATGCTAAGGTGTTTACATTTAATTCTACATGCAACAGGACACATTGGAGGGAATTATGCCGAGGAGGAATGTGATTTGGTTTAAATATTTAAAAGATGATCTAACTGTGTATGGGAAATGGATTTCATGTGACAAGGACAGAAACAGGAGACTAATTAGAAGATTACTTTGGGGTCCTGGTGGAAAATGATGGTGACTTGGTGTAGGCGGGTGGTAGTGGACATGGAAAACAGGTTATGAACATGGTTTGGAGGTAGAGGAGGCAAAATTTGCAGATGAACTGGTTTTATGGGCATGGGTGCAAAGGAAACAGAATCAAAGGAAAACTCCCAAATTTTCCACCTGAGCGACTAAATAGATGCTGTAGGCCTTTATTAAGATGGGCGAGATTGAGAGAAAAGTAGTATTGGGAGACAAGATTACTCGTTCTATGTTGGCCACATCCACATTGTGAAATGTCTGTTAAATATCTAAGTGTAAATGTCAAGTGGGCATTTTGTTGGACTCATCTTTGGTTAGTAGGAGAAATTAGGGATCAGGATGCAGTTTTGTGAGCCTGGCACATAGAGCTAATATTGAAAGATCAGCGTCTACATGAGATCACCTAGAAAGAACTTATAGATAGAAAAGAGGTAGAGCCCAGGGCTACTCTGACATTTAGAGATGAGCAGAAAGAGAAGTCAAAGGAAGCCGAAAAGGAGCAAAAGTGAAGCAGAAGAAAATCAAAGAGTGCAGGGCATGCCACGTGGGAGTGGTGGTTAGGGTGTTCGGGGAGAGAGAAGGTTGAAATAGCCATTTAGGTGGGTGAGAAATCAAACACAACCCAGATGCAAGTGTTGTAAGGAGACAGCCCTCCAGGGTTGTTTTGCACTTTTGCTCATCTTACAATCAGAATCACTGACTCCCTTGGTTTGGGACTATTTTTTTAATGCTGTTTAATGAACAGAATTGGGAGATACATTGTCTTTTTCCCAGATCAAAGGCAGGTTTGTTTGCTGTTCAGTACAGTGAAGTTAATGTCTGTCTCTGGGGCCAAGATCAGACAGGCTTACTGCCCATTATAAAATATTCAGGTTCCTTAAGCACTTGGTTCTTCTTCCATAACACAACCCCCTTATGTGTACTGGTGTCATCTGGCCCTTTTTACGTTGCCCTGTGAGAGATGGGACTCAGGGAAGCCACTCAAATGCTCACACTCTGACTCCTGGTATTGTCATGAAGTCCCTGGTCTCTGATCCAAAGTCTCGTGTCCCTGCTAGCGTCCATGAAACAGTGGCAGGTTATCTTTGCAGGTAGGTTAGGCTAGCCACTCAGATCCTTCACTGATTTTCCCAGGTACCAGACCATTGTGATTGTCCACTTGAGATCTGTGGTTGTGGTGGCATATTTCTCTGCAGCAATTTTCAGTGGCTCTAATGCAGGCATGGTGCACATAGATGGGTTTATGCCTTCGGGATTTAATGTGAGTGAGTTACTGTATGGTTGCATAGCTCTTTTCAGGTACTGATAGCCTCCTACCACTGGCATGTGCAGATCTGGGAAGACAGTATTTGAACATTGCTGGGGAAAGTGCTGATAGCTGTGCTGTCATATTTAGATATTTCTAAGAGGAACTAAAATGATAAATAATCATTGATCACAACCAAATTTTATAGTCTTATGCTTAGATGACATAATTAAAGAATTGGGTCTTATTGGGATACCATAGTATTAATAGTAATTGACTAAACCACAGACCATAATGATGGTCTACACTTAATGATAATAATTAATACATTATACATTTTTCTGGGCATATAAGGAAGTAATAAGATTTTACAGAGGCATGTATTTCTCTATCGAATTTATTAGTTTGACAATCAATAAACATGTTTTTTTTTTTAAGACATGATTTGTATCATGAATTTTTAATTGAAGGAAGTTCAATTAAAGTACCACCTGGTGACCCGCGTCTCCCTGTATAATACAAGGATATTATCCCCATGGAACAGTTAAGTAGATATTTGTCTATAAAGCAATTTAGTGGAAATGATATTGTCACTGTGTATATGTGCATGTATGATGGACTGTAGGATTCTAAGTAGTCGATCATCTTTATCCACAGAGAGTTGTACAATGGGAGAGCCATGTGCAAATGTAGTCACTGGTTCTAGGCGTATATGTCCTCTTCCACACCTTCTCCTGACTTTATGTCCCTTGAATACACAGGCATCCTCATCTCTCAAGTTCTGATTGGCTTATCTCCATTTGGGGACCAGAAAATTGCTGTCCCTTCCTTCGAAGACTCTATGTGCTGCTGCAGGCCAGGAAGTTATTTATTCAAGTCTAGTCTGAGTCCTCGTACTCATTCCTAAGTGTGTATCGTGTATGTAATTGTTTTGCCAGAAGCAGCTTTATATGAGGATTGAAGCTTTCTTAAGTTTGCCAGTCACCTAAAATTTATCCTGTGTCTGCTGGGATTTTTCAGTGTTGAAAAACCTAGAAAGTGACAGTAGAGGCTTTTAATTCTGTGGAAGACTGTTAAGTAGCCTTGTTGGGGAAGAGAGGAAGAGCAGAAAACTGCTTAAAACTCCCTTTCTCCCCATTTTTTCGCTTCCCTCTTCTTTTACATATTCAGCGGCTACGCCTGACTTGGCACATCCGAAGAGCAGCTACACCATGTCAGGGATGACAGTAGTGAGTGCATTTCACCTTTAGGGGTAATGTACCGATGGAGTAAATAGGGTATGTGATTGTGGCACCCAGGACAGGGTATGTCTGTGCTCTCTGCAGGGGGTCTGCGTTGAAGCCCAACACCCAAGAAAGACAAACATCTAATGCTCAGCATGGGGTTTCTAAGGCAGGGGAATCCACGTTAAGCATTTTCCTCACAAAGGCACAGTTTTAGGATTCCATGTCAAAGACATACTGTCATTCAAGAGACAGCTTTGCTCCTCTTTGAGCCTGAAGTGGTATCCAGGGCACATTGCTATGCTCAGTTCGTCTAGCTCAAAGCATGAGCAAGCTCCTATCCTATGGCTCACGGGAGGCTTGCAACAGCTTTTAATGTAAGATGGTTAGACCCAATGTTGTCAATCTCATTTCCTCCCTAAAACCTCAGGCAGGTGATTTTTCAAAAAAGCAGTCAGTCATTCCATCAGTAAGTGAATGAACAAAAGACTAAATATTTTGCTTTTAACATGGCGTAAAAGAGTCCTTAATATTTTGACCTCAGGCAACCATTCTGATTACATCTTCTTCCATTCTCCGCTCAGTACCCAGGTGCCACCAAAGAGTGGACACAGCCAGCCCTCTGGCACAATTCTGTGTCTTGGTATATAATGGTTCTTTTGTGATTCCCATTGCCACCAGATGAAATTTCACATTTTCTCTTTGAGGACAATACTATTGACCTTCATGCTTTCTCTTCCCATTTCCCAGTGTTTTAGCTGTTGGAAGAAAAGCACCTGGCTGGGAAAATCTGCTTAATGGAATGGAAGAGAGAACCACCTAGCAGTCCCTTTTCCTTGTATAGTCAAGAAACAAACATGAAAACGATCCGTGGTTTTACTTGGCCAGTCATAAATGATCATGAAACAAAATGAAACCTTATTATGAGCTTTTGACCTCTGGCAAAGAAATACATGTCGAAAAGAGGCATCACTGTTACGTATGTAAGATAATTAAAATACTCAAAGCATGCTTTTAAAATGTAGAAGTCATTTACAGTAGGCTGTTAATATGTGCGTTGTTTTTGTAAGAAGTATACAGATGTGCAGCACTCTTTAAAAAGGTAAGATTTGTAAATAGGTTGACAACACACTTTTATGTCATGTAGGTAATGGATGATATACTCTTGGCAAAAAGAACCATGTAGCTTACTTCTGGGGATACTAGATGTCTTCTAAAAGAAATTCCTAATTAGCCCTGTCTGAGTTACAGCTATTTGTATGTAGGTGGGATACAGTGTATCAAGAACTCTAGGATCCTGTAGCTTTGAGTTTCACAGCCACAAACACAGTGGGGATAGTAATGTTTCTGTCCCTGCCTGGCACACTGACTTAGGGGCCAGGGGCTATGGCTATTTATGTCTAGTCCCTTGCTCAAGAAAGGAATTACTGAAATACTACTGTTCTAGAATTTGTATCAACAACCCTGAAGTTCAGGGCAGTCTTCCTTGGAGGTGGCTTTCCGTTAGCCACACTTTACACATCTACTGAATGTCGTGGTGTTGTCAAGCCGTGGTGTAGTATTTGTTTTCCTTCACGCAGAGACTCAACTGACACTCAAAATCCGTGATAATGTGAATCATTCCTGCCTGTCCAACTTTAGTTTTCCCACTCGATAGCAAAAATTGTCGCTTTAAGTTGGGCAGATAACCTTCCTGTCATTCCTGGTTTCCTGTCACACCTTCGGAAATGGGTCTCCCTCTTCCTTTTTGGCTGACCAAGTACCTCAAGGCACAGAATTCCTTGCTGGCAGCCAGCACCCCCTTTGACTTTTCCAGAGCACCTCAGTTCCTCTTATCCTTTCTCTGAACTTGGTTAGAATTTACATTCTGATCCATACCTTTGACCTTGACCTTTGAGCCCTTGAGTTTATACATCTCTCTCTCTCTCTCTCTCTCTCTCTCTCTCTCTCTCTCNTGGTTAGAATTTACATTCTGATCCATACCTTTGACCTTGACCTTTGAGCCCTTGAGTTTATACATCTCTCTCTCTCTCTCTCTCTCTCTCTCTCTCTCTCTCTCTCGTTCTAGTATTTGGTGCTTATGAGCAAATCTTACCAATATCCTAAACTTTTTCAAAACAAGAAATCTGTATTTTCTTTCTCATATAATTCTTAAGGAACTTATCATGGAGATCAAAAACACATAGTAGTGGATTGATTGCCAAGTAAGTAAAATAGGGAACTGAAGTCCGTGGACTATTCTAGGATGTAAGCCAGGCAGTAAGTAGCTGCCAAGGGGTAGGAAAGCAGTCGTTGTACATACAGGAGGAATTTGGGCTCAAAACTGATTTGCCACCAACTCTTGGCATCGTTAGCCTCCACTATAGAAATATTAACGTTAGTTAACATTATTAAAGAAATTCTAATACCTTAGAGAGATAAAAGCCATGTTTCTCATCTTTCTTTTGTTTCTGAAATAAAATTTTGGCCAGGGAAACATTGTATAATAACCCCTTTTGGTGGACTCAACTACTCGCTCATGTCTACAGATGTGGTATTTGTCAAATACGAGGCAGTTAAGTGTGTGTACGTGTGTGTGTGTGTGTGTGTGTGTGTATACACACATACATCTCCATGGATCCAGAATATTCATGGCTTTTCCATTAACAACTGAATAACATTTGAAAAATTGATAACTGTCCTGGCTAAAGATCAGCATAAACATTTCATTTGTTCCGTGGACGCTTGTGCCAAAATCTTGCCCAGCTGGAGGTGTGCTGCCCAATAAACAATATGAAATTTTGATAACTCTGGCTAATACAGCTCACTACTTTTCCAGTTTGAAAGGAAAGGATGCCTGCTTGGTTTTCATGCCTCATTTTCCTGATGCTGAAAAAGCGCTCAGGGAAGTCCCCACTGCTGGAGTTTTGCTGGCAATCTCCAGCTCTGCATGAAGCCTTTGCACTCTGTTACCATCCCTGAAAGTGGCTGTCTTCCATCAGTGTCCTGTGCCGGGGATCGAACCGGTTATTAGTGTCTGTTTGCACTGCATGAAAACAAAACTTAATCTAAAGAGAGTTACAGGCCGGGCGCGGTGGCTCACGCCTGTAATCCTAGCACTCTGGGAGGCCAAGGCAGGCGGATTGCTCAAGGTCAGGAGTTCGAAACCAGCCTGAGCAAGAGCGAG